>JASANF010015451.1:0-32500 GCA_030248245.1 Trissonchulus sp. WLG1_4 | reverse complement strand
TTCATACTACACCAATTAAACCTGTTTTAGCTTCCACAAGCAGACTTCTCTTTCAAAATAGATGAAACAAAGTTACCCGAGGTATATGTTGTTTGTTGTGATAAATAAACAGTATCCTATTTTTGTTTCTTTTGTATATAATATATATATTTTCCTTTATTTTACAGCCATTAAAATGACGTTTTAGCTTATATAGATATTTTTCGCTACTTAAAGCGTATTTGTTACGAAACTAATATTGCAAGGCTGAAGCCGCCCAAACCTACTAATTTTTGTGTCTCTGCGAGCTGCCATTTTATTGAACTTACTGCACAGTATAATATTTCGCAGCGACCTAAAGAAAATGAATCTGCTTTTGCAGCAAACTTATCTTGAAAACGTTTAGCTTGGTTACACTTTTTCACTTTGGAATGAAATGCGTATATTATAACTGATAATCTCATACATATTCTACCCAAAGTCATGTCCAATAGTGGCATCGATAACATAATATAACCAATGCTTTCATTTCTGCTGACTAATGACTTCAGTTGAAGTGAAACTTGTTTACCTGTATGTATATACATTTATTTATACATGATTAATAAACATACGTTACTGTTAGTGTTTGGCCGATACCAAAAAATACCGATAACCGATACCGATACCGATAAAAAATTACCGATACCGATACCGATACCGATATTTTCTATGAAATGTGTATATACATATTGTACCATAGACTGTGTTATGTTTTTGTATACAGACATACAGTATTTCTGTGGACTGTACATATTTATGTCATCGTATGGGGATGCTGGATGCTTAATGTAGTCATTCTGGAAGCGGTAGTCATTGTTACATTGAGTAGTCGTTCTCCTTAACGGCTCCAGAGCTTTGTAACGGAGATGAGCACTGCAACCGAGGGCGGCAAAGCCAACGGACACCTATCCGCGGGTCACCTTTATGCTTTACTTTACTTTATTTATAAAAAATTGCCATTTTGATAATGCTGTGGCGATTCTTGCTTAAATTTTGACTAAAAACTTTAAATATTGCTATTTTTTGCCTATATATTATATACTTATGTGGCCTATATACTTATCTGGCTTCCTAATCCTTCCGTGCTAGCAGTCGTGGTAATGTCTACCACGGAAACTAATAAAACAACTACTACTACAAACTACCTGCCACATACAATAGTGTTTTTGAAATTGTAAAAACACAATAAGACCGGAAATGTTTGCCATACTGAGCTGTAGAGGTCTTTGATTAAACAAGTTGGAGGTAAAAAACTAAGACAACGCTTAAATTTCATGCAGGTGAGCTCAGACACCCCAGGAAAAAACTATCGGTATCGGTATTTTTGAAATTTTAAAATACCGATACCGATACCGATATGCCTAATATCGGCCGATACCGATACCGATAATCGGCCAAACACTAGTTACTATAGGAAGTGATTATATAATTTTATCTAACCCTCGAGTGGACTACAGGAGGTGTTGAAAGTCTTCAGTTCGAAAAAAATGTACGCTAATGTGGTCAACTGCAAAGTTTCTTTAAAGCAAAACAAACCGTCATTCTGAATTTGTTCAAGCTCGCGCAAAATCCAAGGCTCCAAAATGTTACTCGGGAAAAATTCGAAAGGCATAATATTGTATTTTATACATTTTTTCTCCTTTCTATAATTAATAATATTTACGTTTTTAGCCAACAGTATTTGATCCAAAACTGGTGGACCATCTGCAGCGTTTGTCGTTCGTCAAGTTCACCGACGAGGAGGCTGTACGTCACTTGGAGAAGGCAGTTCGTTACGCCGACTCTCTGCATTCAATCGACACCACCGGAGTGGAGCCTTTGGACACTGTCTTAGAGGAAGAGTCAGTTTTGTATGTATATAATTGTCGTTACTGGAATCAGGCTTGGCAAGTCTCGGGTTTGCAAACGAGACCAAGACCGAGACCGAGATCAGGCAACTGAGACCACACAAACGAGACCTTGGGGCGGGGGGACCTAGTTTAAAATTTCAATTTTAGAAATGTGAGATACTTGGATAAGGTGGAAAATTAGCGATTAAGTTTGAAAAAGTGACCATAAGCTGTATGACTTGCGAGAAACTTAACATTGTGAGTTGTGACGACCAGATGCAAGCGCAGTTTAACACGGGGGGTTTGGGGGGGGGGCGGCACCCCCCAATTTTTTGACTTTTGTACAAGTGCACAAAAAATCATAGCCAAGGTATATACAAGGGCAAGCAAAATTTGTGTAAAATGGGCTCTTTAATCATTTTTGTCAAATTTAAGCAATTTTTATCTAAATTATAGCCAAATTTTTCAAAATCGCTAATTTTTTACATCAAAAGACGGCGTTTTGACCAAAAGTTGTAAAAATTGTCAATTTTTCCCTTAAAACATTTTCCCTTTTTGTCACACTTGGTACAAGGGCAGTCAAAATTTTAAAATTTTGGTACAAGACCCCCGCAGAATGTAGCTCCGTGTTAATGTATGGATGCAAGATTGTAATTGACAACCGGAGACCGGAGTAATTGACAAGAGGATCATTTTTCCGTTATTCTGACAACTTTTGGTCATTTTGTTAAAAGTTTCGCATACTTCTCAGGGTACCATACGGCGTTTTGTGGTGCTGTAGTGCATACATATATACATATGTAGGTTGGCACTTTGGCAGGCTGACTCCGGTGTCAGCGGGGGGGGGGGGGTGGGGGGGGGGGGGGGGGGGGGGGGGGGGTTGGGGTTGGGGTGGGGGGGTTTTTTTTTATATATTTTTTATATATATTTTTTTTTTTTTTGGTGTTTTTTTTTAAAAAGTTGTGTGCATAATTGTGCAAAATTTTAATTTTAGTGTGCAAAATTTTATTTTTCTGTGCAAACTGTAAATGCGTATTCTTCGCCTATATAGAAGCAAATATACGCATTTTTATACCTCTAGAGGTACGTACGTATCAGTGGCCTACCCAGAAAGAAAGTTCGGGAGGGGAATGACTTTTCGATTTTTTGTAATGGGTGAAAAGGCACTTTTAAGCAATTTTAACACTCATAAAACGCCTTACAAACGCAAGGTTACTAAACCAAAAAGTTGCAGGGGTCTGGGAGCAGCAGCCCCCATAAAATTATTGGCGATTTTTCCAATTTTCAGACCCAGTTTGGCCAACTGGAGACGTATATATCAGAAATTTTTTCCGACAGAAAAATTAAAACAAAATATATATAGTAGGTAACGTTACATCAGACAGTGTACATAACACAAGTAAACGTAGCATAATATACTCGTGCACACAGTTTAACACGGGGGGGGGGTCTGGGGCGGTCCTTTGATTTTGGTACAAGGGCAAGCAAAATTAGAGCCACGGTACAAGGGCAAGCAAAATTTTTATAAAATTTGCTTTTAAATATGGAAATTTTTAACAAATTTATGCAATTTTAGCTAAAAAATTTTCAAAAATAGTTAATTTTTACGCCAAAAATAGGTATTTTAGCCACATTTTTAAAAAATCGGTAATGTTTCGCTAAAACACGGTCACTTTTTGTCTGACTTAGTACAAGGGTAGTCAAAATGTCGGTACAGGACCCCCCCAGATTGGACGCCTATGTTAATGTATGTTCGTGCAGACATGCAAATGCAGCATAATGCACTTGTGTTTGTGTATACATGCATTGGCCTCGATGTTAGATAATAACAAGGAACAGTAAGCTACAGAGTCGAAGGGGTCTGGGGGCGCGAGCCCCCAGAAAAAAATTTAGAAAATTTTTTATTTTTAAGCCAAGTTTAGTCAATTGGAGACGTATCAGAAAATTTTTCCGTAAAATACCATAAAAAGCAATGGGGGGTCCCTTGTGTAAAAAATCACTCGGATACTTGGGTACGCCCTTGCTGGTTGCTGCTATGTTTATGTTGGTGTGCTGAAATTCTAAATATTGGAAATTACTGGCATTAGCACAGTGGCTGTCAGATGCAGATCTAAGGAATTTTTTGAGCGAGTGGAAGCCGACACACCTTCCTTGACTTAATCTTGCAAAAATGTGTATGCCATAATTGGCGGGGGTCTGGAGGCGGCAGCCCCAAAAGCCACAGCTTTTGTGAAGCAACACTTTGTTGGCGAATCTTGGTGATTGCGGGGCCTAGGGGCTTTAGTCCCAAGAAGCCAGAGCTTTTATAGAATTTTGAAATAATTTTTGCATTGAAAAACATTTCATCAGCAATTGTTTAGGAATTGTTCTGGGTCATTGCTGGGATCTGGGGCGGCAGTCCCCTGAAAATGTAGAAATTTTTTATTTTTCGGGCAAAATTTGTTTAATAAAAGACGAAACGGAAATTTTTTGGCCGGGCCATAAAATTCAAAGGGGGGACCATTGTGTAAAATTTTACTGGAAAAAAATTTCTGGGGTGGAAACTTTCAGCATCCCCCCTTGGTATGTATGCCCTTGTTACGTTATATGTACATAAAATCATATCAGTGGCAGATCTAGGAATTTTTCAGGTTGGGTGGAACAATTTCCCCCACATCGTGAGACAGTTTAGTTTAGAAACGTAGATGCCGTAATTTGTGGAGGTCTTGGGAGCTAGAGACTTATGGTTTTTGACAACGTGTAGCACGATTTTTAGAAAAATAAACTTCTCGCAATTTGAACAGCAATTACGCAAATCATGCGCCATTTGCCAAAAAGCAGTACAAAAACCTGATGCCGTTGATGATACCGCCAGGTATGCCATTACATGCAGGGGTCTGGGGGCGGCAGCCCCCAGAATTTTTTTTTCGATTTTGCATTAATAACAGTGCATTTTGACCATATCCCAGGCCCATCGGGCACTGTGCATTATTGTGCAAAATTTTAATTTTTGTGTGCAAAATTTTAAAAAAGTGTGCATTTGCACAGGGTTTTGCACAAAAAAAAAACCCTGTGCAAAGGGGTGGGGGGGGTGGGGGGGGGCGGCCCCCCAGAAAAATGGGGGAAATTTTTTTTTTTTGGCCAAATTTGGTCAATTGGAGACGTATCAGAAATTTTTTCCGGCCGGACCATAAAAACCAAAGGGGGGACCCTTGTGTAAAATTTCAGTCGGAAAAAATTTCGGGGGGGGGGGGGAATTCCCCCATTCCCCCTCCCCCCCTGGCTACGCCCCTGTTATAAGTTAAGGGGGGTAATTGCGTTTTTAGGTGTTTTTTTTGGGAAGCTATAGCTCAGCGTTTACAAACTCAAATCACAAACGGTCTTTTGCATTAAGTAGAACAATATCTTACCTAAATGTATGCCATGCATTGAAACTTAGCCTTTGATTTTGTTCCCAAGCGGCTAATGAAAGGTCCCTTCCAAAATATCACGATTTTTTACAAAAAGTTTGCGCCACAGCTCTGAATCATACAGTTTACCGGTTGGGGCTGAAAGTTGGTAAGATTTTCGACATGTTTAAAATCCCCAGGCATCTCCCCCACTTTTTTCATAACTAGTCAATTTACTGAGAAAATAGCTTAAAAGCGAACGCACCGAAAATTTACCATATTTTCTTATAATTAAAGCCCTCTAAAAATGTTCACAGGTGGAATTTCTAAAAAGTGAGAGACATGCCTGGGGATTTTGACCTTTACAGTAATGTGCCAAAAATTCGTGCTCAGACCTCATTTGTAATTTGAGTTCTGTGGGCGCAAAGTTTACATAGAAAACGAAAAAACCTCGAAAACGCAACTACCACCTTAAGTGTTGGTTATTGTACGCTATTATAGCTACGCCGATACCAAATTCAGCAAAAATGACCAAAAAAACCTACCAAAGCGACATCGCTACAGCTAAAAAGTCGTTAAAGTGTTCTTTCGGAAAAAAATTGGGCTATGGGGGGGGGCACCCCATCGGAAATCGGGGGGACTCAAATTGGGGGGGGGGGCGGGTGCGATAAAAATGGGGGGCACTCTCAAGTCCCACCCACTAAAAATATGCCAGGTTGAGCGTTGAGTGGAACACCAGTGGACTCGTAATCACTAAACGTGCAATTTTGTACATATTGTATACTAGTCTGTATAGAAACAGTATATACTTAATGTGATAAGAAAAGATAAATTTATTTCATGCAAGAAAAATAGGTAATATAGTAAAATTTTTAAACACTCTGACTGGCTACTTCGTCTGCTGATAACAAATTTTGTGTCGTTTAAATAGCGTACTTTTTCCGTGTGTGCCGTCGTCTGCCCGGCCAGACCATGTGCGTTTACTTTTCGCTCAATGACGGAAGTGTTTAACATTCCGCCCTAAACTTTCGCAGTCATGAAAGAGTATCGTACTTTGATTGAAAAATGGAGTCGAAGCCTCAGTTAAATATTGGTAAAATTCTAGCTACGAAACTTTTCCGTAAAATTCAGTTTCCTTTTAAATTGGTCACTTACAAGTTTGGTTTCTTGGAGAGGTACCAGGAAAGAAATAAAATTTGCTTAATTAAAGTACTCAAATATTTACAGGAAATATTATTGGGTGGATACTTTTCAAAATTTAAATACTGATGCCGATATTTCGCCAGACGATATCGTGCTCCTCAGAGATGCACGGTGGGAATCTTTGAGGGGGGGGGGGTTGCCCGACCCCTGGCGCAAGGGGGGGGGGGTGGTTCCTAGTTTTCAGTGGCGTACCCAGAAAATTTCGGGGGGGGGAATGACTTTTCGATTTTTTGTAATGGGTTAAAATAAAATGCACTTTTTAGGAATTTTAACACTCGTAAAACGCCTTACAAACGCAAGATTACTAAACCACAAGGCTGCAGGGGTCTGGGGTGCGGCAGCCCCCAGAAAAAATAGGGAAAATTTTCGATTTCTTGGCCAAATTCTGTCAATTATAGGCGTATCAGAAAGTTATTTCGGCCAGACCATAAAAACCAAAGGACACAAGGTTGCATGGGTCTGATGGCGCAGCCCCCAGAAAAAATTGGCGATTTTTTTCAATTTTTAGACCGAATTTGGTCAACTGGAGACGTATCAGAAATTTTTCCGACAAAATTTAAAACAAAAGTTGAGAGTGTCATATCAGACAATGTATTCCACAAGTAAATGTAGCATAATATACTCGTGTAGACATGCACATGCAGCATAATGTAGTTGTGTATACATGCATAGGCTTTGATGAAAGACAATAACGAGGAATAGTAAGCCACATACATAGTAGCAGGGGTCTGGGGGCGGCAGCCCCCAGAAAAAAAATGGGAAAATTTTTGATTTTTAGGCCAAATTTAGTCCATTGGAGACGTATCAGAAAATTTTTCCGGCCGGACCATAAAAACCAAAGGGGGGACCCTTGTGTAAAAAATTACTGGGGAAAAATTTCGGGGGGGGGGGGGAATTCCCCCCATCCCCCCCCCTGGGTACGCCCTTGCTAGTTTTGGCCATTTTTCGGCGACAGCCGAAAATTTTTCGATTTTAAACTCATTTTTGGGGTGCTTTTTTGACTGCAGGCGAAAATTTTTTGCAATTTTTCAATTTTTTACGCATTTTTGAGCACTTTCTTGGCCACATCAGTGGGGGGTTGAGGGGGGGTGCCGGATGTCTGACGGGAGGGGGGGGGTGCCGACCCCCCCCATGTGCATCTATGCTCCTGAGGTATGTTTCATGTTCCTGAGGCCAAGTCCGGTTCTATTGAGATTGTTTGTTTGTTTTGTTTCAGAAGTTTATATTTGGACGAAGATAAAGTATCCGAGGGTTACAATCGGTCGGACATACTTTCTTGTGCTCCTAAAATCGTTGAAAACCTTTACTGTGCGCCTGTTGCAAGTAAGTGAAGTATTTTTTCCTAAGCATACCGGTGGATTATCTTATAACTTAACCAGTAAAGCCCATTGCGAAATTTGGAAATGACGCCGTTTCAGCTTTTTAGTTATATATATATATAGTTTGATTAAGCTTCAAGCAGCTGTCTAATCCTTTGATATTCACTCGCATCGCCGTTGCTTTTATTTTTAGGTCATCTAACTACCAAAGATCCTCACACTCCCACTAAGCTCAGATCCGGTGAGAAGTGAAAATGGCAGGGCACAGCGGGGATTTTTTGGGACGAGATGACTTTATTAGCTATGTTTCCATTGCCACTGGAAAATCGATGCAGATCCCTTTAGAACGAAATGCTGGCAGCTGCCGACGTGTGAACGAGTTTGAAAAGCTCAATCGTGTCGGTGAGCGTTGCTTTTTTGTTCTCATGAATGAAGTATATAATTTTCGAATGCTATGTAATCTGTATATAATCTCTCTGTTTGTGTAAACGAATGTAAATCCGAAAATCTGAACTTCTAAGAATTGAATTAATTTGAAAGTTATGTATATAATAAGAACTGCTTTTTTCGGATTGTACATATTTTTCACTTGCACCTCCGTTTTATTGAAGGTTAGAGTTAAATTAGTATGATCGATAGTGTATCAATAACGCTTTATACATATATTTTGAACTTTCCTCCTTAAGTTCAACATATCAAGTATTAATACTGTTTACTTTTTACTTTTCATTTTTAGGTGAAGGAACGTACGGCATTGTGTATCGGGCCAAAGACAAGAAATCGGATGAAATTGTAGCTCTGAAAAAGATGCGAACGGACGAGCGAGATGATGGAATCAGTGTCAGCAGCTTACGAGAAATACATATTTTGCTGCATTTAGAGTACGTATGCAACTTCTCACATAAAGCCTTTTTGTCAATAGGGGGCAAAGCAACCACTACTTTGACTTTGAGCATAGCAGCGGTCTCAATTTCGTGAGTTTGTAAGCTTAGCTGTTCGTTTATGTTATCCAGCGGAAGATTATATTATTTAATAGTCAATCTGTCAATAGCCAATCAATATTCAATCAAATCAAATCAATAGTCAATCAATCACAGCCAAACGGCAAAATTGATACACAAACTGCAATAATAGCATACGTATTTTTTAAATTTTAGTAAGTGATTTGACTAAACAAAGATACAGTATATAAGTTATAAGTTTGGATTAGGTGGATAATGCGACAAAACAAAAAATATATCGTACTGTTAAACTGAGATGGACTTGGAACAACAGAAGCAATGCGCTTTTGTATGCTTTTTTTGGAAACACAATGCTAATCCAATGCTCATCTGCACCGTACTTGCTCAATCTGCAACAAAATACGTTTAATGAATGGTACTATATTGTTTTTATGACGTTTTTTTTATTTTAGCCATCCCAACATTGTTCGCTTGAAAGAAGTGGTTGTCGGTCAGAACATCAAGAACACATTCCTGGTGATGGAATTCTGTGAGCAGGACTTGGCCTCTCTGCTGGACAACATCCACGCCCCCTTCGCCGAGTCACAGGTCAAGTGCATCGCCATGCAGATGTTTCGCGGACTGCGCTATTTGCATCGGAATTTCATCGTCCATCGAGATTTGAAAGTGTCCAATTTGCTGCTGACTGACCATGGGATTTTGAAAATTGGCGATTTTGGTTCGTTTTTTTTACTTTTTATTGTTTTTTTTGCTGTGAAGTAAAGTTTTATTTGATTCTTAGAAAGCGTATTAAAAGCTTTACTGTATTATATGTGTACTTGTGACATGGCCATGATTTTATAAACTAGACTCTTTCTACAATGTTTCTAAACTGTTCATTGTGCGAAGTGGCTACTGGCTGTACGAACCGCCAAATGTATCTCATTTATATAGCCCGTTTTCAGAAACCTGACATTTGGTTACACCGTGGAAATAAAAATGGTTATAAAATTAAGTTCAAATTGATTCTACATAACTAGACGGTAACTGACGCGGGATGAACAAACGTGACGTGTCGAGCGTTAAGATGAACAAATAACAATGAGGACAGCTATAATTTAACTTACGGGCGTACAGTTCAGAACAGGGCGTACCCAGGTGGGGGATGTCTGCCATAATGTTTTTCCAGTGAATTTTTACACACGGGTCTCTTCCGTTTGGTTTTTAGTACCCGACCGAAAAAATTCCGATACGTTTCTAGTTGACCAAATTCGGCCTACTTTGTCTTCTGGTCTCACAGTTTAACTTTGATGTTTTCACTCGGACACAATTTGTATAATGTTTGGTTCCACAATATCTGCAAATTTGTGTGTTGAAATTGAAATTGCAAAAAGTGCATTTTAACCTGTTAGAAAACATCTAAAAGTTATTCCTTTCCGAAATTTTTTTCTGGGAACGCCCAGGCCGTCACTGATTAGTTTGATCATGGCTGTTATGTACGTTCTGTACCAGCCACGTCCGCTGACCGGTTGCGCAGTCTAAAAGAGGGCAAATGCAACCGTACACAAACTGTCGGTTTTTGTCGAGGTTTTATCTCAAAAATACAGGTAGCATATTTTCGTCGTAATTAATTTGTATGGCATCACTGGTTAGTAATTTGTGCCTTTAAACTCTATGAGGAATTCCAATAGTGTATGTTGCGTGCGTCAGCACAAAAAATTACGCATCTCTGCTATAAAGACTCGGTCCCCAAACTGAGGTTCATTTATTCAGTTAGTGATTACTCTCGCGTAATGTGTACCCCATTTTGTTACTTATAATTATCCCACTGCATAACACACTTTACCTTCAGCCATCCAGTAAACAGGCTTTGACTCTGTAGCATCCTGTTTGGACACAATATATACTTTGTTAGCTAGCTAGTTAGAGACTGTGAATTGTTTTAATAATCAGCCTTCCATTTTTTGGAATTTGGAAGAGAGGTTACGGGTTTTGACTACTGGATTTGTCCTCCCCTCAGTTTCACGGCATACTAGTGTTTCGTTAGTCTGGTCTGGTTAGTGGACGATTACATTGCGTAAATCGAATTATTATAAGTCTGAAAAGTTTCTGTTTCTGTTCTTGTTTTGTGCTCATTTTATTAAAAAGAACAGTAATTTGTGCAAAAAAGTTATGTTAGTTAGATTATGTTAGTTCTTAAATACTGATTAAGGTTATCAAAGGCTTTTGTTATTTCTAAAAAACTTTATTATACTGGCATCATAGATGCACATAGGGGGAGGGTAGGGGGGTGTGCATCCCCCCTCTGATGGCCAAAAAAATGCCCCAAAAATGCGTAAAAAATTGAAAAATTGCAAAATTTTTCACCGGCGGCCAAAAAAAAGAGTTGAAAACTGTAACATTGTGAAACATTTTCGGCTGTCGCCGAAAAATGGCCAAAATTAGGGACCACCCCCCCCCCCTTCCGCCAGGGGTTGGGCACCCTCCCCTCGCCGCTTCCCCCCGTGCATCTCTGACTGGCACTAATCTAAGTACGTTACAGTCATAGTATATTACGTTATATTCACGTAAACAATTGGTTATTGAAACGGCGGTTATATAATATGCATATTTACGTTATGATTTCATTGCTCCATAGCACCTCAGAGATAGCTCAGCGAGTAACGCTGCTGTTTTCAAGTGGCGCGGTTGCATTTCGACTCTTGCAAAATATTTTTGCTTCGCAGTCTCGCATGGCGAAACAAACCGACCAGCCTTCGCGTGAGCCATCAAGATTCAACCTACCTTCTAGCGTAGTGTAATTAGCCACTGCAAAAGGCTATTTTAGATTGTCAAGGCCGACTCATAGTCTTCCAGATGAACACTTTTTGTGTACGCAATTAGCTTTTCAAGCTATGTTTATGGTGGAAAGTTGCAGAAACGAAATTTGAAAAGTCAAACAAAAGTAATAATATCATAACCGTTTCCGATGTTGCTAATTTATTCATGAAGTCTATTCTTTTTTATATATAAGCAAGAGCGTGAACTTTCTCATTAACAACCGGAGACAGTTGACACAGTAAATGTGAAACGCTAGACGTGCTGGTATTAGCCTTATTATGTTTGTCAAATGGTACCCACATGTGTGAGTAACATTAACATGGTTTTCATTTAATTATAAGTTAATTATATACCGACAATACTATTTTCCCAGCAAAAGCTGAGTTTTGAGTTCTCCTCCTCTAACTCCAGCACATTTGAGACATTCCTTTATATATCGATCAATTTCGCTAAATCTGTTGAGCGCTCGAAAAATGCAGAAAGTTGTCTCGGAGTACCACCGTAACCGTTGGGTAGGTTATCGAAGACTAACATACTTAGTAGTTTAGTTTTTTGATTAAAAGTTTCCTGCTTTTGTTCAGCATTTAATCGCAATTGGCGTTAAATCTTCATTTATTTATATTTATAGATATTTTTTTATACGTACATAGTTGTCTTGCAGCATCTGTCATTCTGCGAAGTGTACTTGCTACAGTGAAGCTGACCGATGGCAATGTACGCGCGACAAAATATAACTGCGGTCTCCAGGAATGTGCTTGAACCGTATATAACTCGTTGTTTCACAGAGCCACAGTGCTCGTATCGAGGCACCGAAGCGGAGGTATTGACAATGTTTCTGGCAATGATGAACTACTCGGTGAATTTCGTGAATTTGGCTGAACTCGGTCTATCTAGTCGATCAGACGCCCTAACTCTGAATGTCGGCCAAATTACAGCCACGACTATGCTTCGAGAGAGAGCGGCTGAACTTGTGCTAACTGGCCTGTTTGACACTTCAACTCCCGTGTCTTCCAGTAGCTACACCATCTTTTTCACCTCTAATGCTGATTATCGACCTATGAAATCAGTGGTTTTCTCGATCATTACTCCTGGAGTTATCGGCGCCTTGATGGCTTTACTTGTATGCTCCCAAGTTGTCTGTTTCTGCAGCAGACATGCTTGTAAGGTCAAGGTGAGCACTGAACATGAGTCATGACTGCTGAAGTTTAGTCAAGTTAAATAATAGTTTTGGCTTAAAACACCTTAAATGATAGTGCGTACAATTTAAGATTTTATTTCTTCAAAGTATAAAAACTAAGGATGGAAGTCTCGGTATTTTTTCCGAGACCGAGACGGAGACCGAGACCGCGAAACGGGGCGACTAAGACCGAGACCAAATTCCGAGACCGCCAAAACCGATACTTTGGGTCATTTTTTTGCCATTTGTTAACTATTGATTTGATGACTTTTTACAAGTTTTTAGGTCGAATTACAAGACCATGGTCAGACACCTTATGTATATATAATTAACAGCTACATCACGGCAATTTTGGTTACATTACTGGTTCTTTCCTCTTTGTGTGAGTGTGGGACCATGTCTTCTTAAATACTGTGAAATTTTGACCTCTGTCCCAAAGCAGACGCAATTTGTCCTTGTTCTCATCAGAAAATAGCAATTTTGACGCTGTTTGGCCGAATTTAGTTAAAAATCGCTCCGATTGTATTGGAAATACCAATGTTATGCTAAACTACACCCAAGATATATAGAAAGGGTTTTTGGCTCAAAAATTAGACCTGCGCCCGTGACGCTCTTTCATTCTTTGCCTCCGGCGTGACACCCCTGTGAGTGGGGCCCACTCAATCCCCTGGGACTAAATTTTAGTTGGGAGTAGAGTCTTCCCTTCTCATCTACCGAACTACATGTGTCAGCGCTTAGTTCTTAGTAGTGCGTTTAGTTGAACTTTCACAGATTTTTTGATTTTTTGCTAAACTCATACTAATTGGAAATCACAGTTAAGTATGTGAAGCCCACAAATTGGCATAAAAACGTTGACCAGCCAAACACTAATCCTGAAGAATAAAATATAATAATAATCACACAGACAGACCTTTCTGAAGAATAAAATATAATAATAATCACACAGACAGACTTGAAAGATAATATGAAATAAGAAACCTAATTGTAAACATACATTTTCGTGTGTGTACTGTGTTTACTGATAAACTAAACAACCACGGTAAAGTTGTTTTCGGAAAAAAAATCGACAGAATCTCACTGATTGATGTGAAATTTTGGTGAAATAAAAACTTCAAAAAAAATTTTCTGCCAAAAACATAAACCAAAAGGGGGACCACAGGAAAATTTTTCACAGATTTGAAAAACCGATACCGGGTACAAACCGAGACTTTTCGACAACCGAGACCGAGACCGAGACTGGGCTAGTTTCGGGTTTTGACCGAGACGTCCATCCCTAAAACAAACTGGGAAAAATTCTTAGTTTCGGGTTGTGAATTGTAGTCTTAGTCGTTTCTGCTCTGCTTCTCATCGTGAATGTAGTGGTACTGTTTTTATATTTTTATATACATTCACTCACTGAATTAGCATGAATGGCCGTTTTTCAAAAGAAAACCGTGATTCATTGTAACATTGTATCATAGAACAGATTTAAACAGTTCTACTGGCTTATCTCAAGTCGTCTACTTTTAGTAGTGTTGCGAATAAGCGGGACTTCAAGTTAACCACTCAGAAATTAAATTTGGTAATCCATATGGATCAAACTGTTTGTACATATATATACTCTTAATTTAACCAGCAGGATGGGTATAAAACTTCAGTTTTAAGTTTTTTTAAATAAAAAAATATTTTATACATTGGTCATTTTCTGTTTCTTACTGTTCATACTTTATTTAGGAAAACTTCCCGGAAACATTTTGTCAACCGTGGGTCCGCGTGTGGGTGACAGGATTTTGCTTAACACTAACACTAGTGTTAGGAACGTATACAAACTTTTTAGCAATCGTTTTGTCGCAGCGCAGTGGCGAGAAGTTGCGCCCTTACTCTACCCTGACCAATTTAGCAACGCAATTGCGTGCAAATACATGTCATCTGTTTGTGCCGCACGAAATAGCAAATGAACTGAAACATCTTCGCAACAGTCTGCTGATCGTAAACTCTCACGGTAAAGCTTTGACCAGTGCAATTCTTGAAAGTCCGCCGTTGGCAAGTGTGGAAATTTTTCGTCGAGAACGGGTCAATACTACAATCTACTTAGATCAGCTGGGGTCGGCTAGCTATGGCGCCTGTAAGCTGGTTATGGACTATAGTGAGCGGAAGATATTCTATCACGAACTGAATCGATACAGTGCCAATGGAGTCGGCCGACACGAACTGACGAAATATCTGCCCAATTTACAGTACATGTATCTTTTTCGAAAAGATGCCTTGAATGCAACTCTGTTGCGACTGTTGATGACCGGGGGATCAGTGTTTGATTATTATCAAAGAGAAATTCGCAACTATTACTTGAATCATCAAAATTTCACTGGATCATTGCTAATTACGCGTCCAGATGATTCTCTGGAAGTTTCGGCAATCGATATGGCACGCTTATGGGATATATTTGTGACTTTGGTGGTAGCATTAACACTGGCAAGCGTCGTATTAGGTGTGGAAGTTTGCTGTCAACGATTCAGTAACACAAAACTAAAAAGTTTTCTCTCCGAATGCGCGCACTGTAATGATACAGTTGTCAAAGGCCTCCTAGAAGATGTGAGATCGCATAAGCAATATTTTAGCCAAATAGGGCTTAATTTGCGATGTCGATTTTGTGATAGAAATTTATATGTTACGTCTGTCTGATAGCGTGATGAGATTTCTAACTCAGTCTTGCTAAACGTAGTCGAAAGCTGATATTAGCATCCTTTGAAGTAGCCTAGAATATTGATCACTTTTATCACTCAAAATATAAATAGATGTATTGTAGTATGACAGAAGATGTGATCACATATATACCACTCGCTATGTTTTCTATTTCGAACTTGTGAAACTTGAAACGTTGCCTAAGTGTTTTGTGTAAATGATGGTTTTACATGTTTATTTTAAACGGAATTTACATGTTTATTTTTAACGGAAAACAGAAATTTGTTAATTGGTGCTAAAATCCATTATATGTAATGCGATTCTAAGCACGTTTCTCGTGTGTTGACAATAGACGTATTTCAGTTTTTGTTTGTGTCTGTAAGTGGATCCTCAGCTAATGACAGAGGCTGTGTTGCGAAGTTACTGCTGTATTTTTGCCAATATGCGTTCGGTAACAATATTCGATTATTTATTTGCAAGTAGAAGTATATACGGATTACCAATGTAATGGCCGAGTATGAAGCATTTAGCAGCGATACAGAACCTACTGCTTTTCCGAAGTCTGTGATTGCCGCTGCTGAACACGTATTGCCGCCGTACAGTACGCCCTGTTTCGCCGATGATGACTGTAGTTACCGTGGAACTGAGGTTGAGACTTTGTCATTTTTCCTCCGCATGATGAATCTAACAGTCCAATGGATTAATCTAGCTAATTCAGACCAGCAAAACCTTTCCGCAGCCATAATGCAAAATCATGCCCAGATCTCAGCTACTACAGTTCTACAAGAAGAAGCTGTTTCCTGTGCTTATGTCAACAAACTGATACAGTATACGCCACCCGTTCAGATTAGTAGTTTTCTGTTAGTCTTCACTTCTAATAGTTTGTATAGAAAGCCAGAATTTCTACTCTTCTCCACAATTCGGCCTGATTTATTTGTTCCATTACTGTGTGCTTCGGCTTTGTCATTTGTTTCTAATTACATTATCAATCTGTATAATTCTACCACATCACGATACCGTATATGTGACACGGTAAGGCTCTACTAGTTTGTTCAATTTTTAGTAATGTACTTATCTATGGTATAAAGTTGAGATTAAAGTATAAGTAGGGATAAAGGGTCTAGTTAAGAATAATTTCGTACGGATAAGCTAGCTATCTAGTTCAAATAAACGTATGGTTAAAGATTGCCTTCATAATTAAGCTTCATTAGTTAAGCTTGACGGCAGTATTAGCGTTTAGAACATATATATTGTATCACTTTTGCGTTTTCATCAGGATTTATGTAACTTTAACCACTAACTGAGGCTTCGGCTCCAGGTTTCGGTTATGCACGTTTATTACTGGTATTTAAATTTCAAATTAATAAAATTACAATGAGGATATGCTAAAATAAACATATCGTATTTGCAACCGAAGTCCGATTCTTCTTAATTGTTTCAGAACATGAAACAGATGTGCCAAAAAGTCAACAAAGTATGGACTGGTGGATTTTTCATTGCGCTTATTCTAATTCTCAGTGTTTATACTAATTTTTTGGCAATTTTTTTGTCTCAAAATCAGTTTGAAAAATTGCGTCCTTATTCGAATTTGGTTGATTTAGGCAATAAGTTGCGTTCTAACTATTGTACCTTGTTCATACCCGACGAAATTGTGCGAGAACTCACAGAACTGCGTGCTTTTGCTGTTATCACAGACGCAACTGGCCAAGAATTTGTCGATGTAATTTTGCGTAAACCTACTCTTCCCTCCGTTGTGGTCACAAGTCGTCATATGTACAATGAAAGTTTGTACTTGGAGCGTCTGACCTACCAAGGAGAAGGGGACTCGAAATGTAAACTTATCATGGACTATAGTGAGCGGGATGTGGTTTTCAAGGAACTCAATCGGTTGACCAATAATAGCATTAGTTTTCACTATCTGGTTCGTAATCTACCCATAGTGCAGTACGTGTTTATGTTTCGTAAAGATGGAATCAATGGCACCCTGCTTACTTCGCTGATGAATCGGGGTTCCTTGTATGATTTTCACCGCCGTGAAGAGGAGCGCTATCATAGACGGCGACGAAATGAGGACAGTCCCATAGATATACAAAAGATAGCCGCCAAACGAACTGTCGCCTCTGTTCCTGTGAAACTAGCACCTATCAATATTATGAGACTTTTGGACATTGTCGTGGTCTATTGTGCGGGCCATTTGATGGCGGTCTTATTTTTGTTCACTGAAGTATTGATTGCGAAGAAAATGGATAATCATGGGACAGGTTTACCAGAGGTTGACTGCTTAAACTGCGAAAATATCGTGAAGCATTTTAAGCAGCTAGAAGCCGCCGAGTACCAATTGCACACCGTAAACCTGCGTTGCAACGTTTGTAATCGGAAAAAAGAAATATTCATTTCACAGTGAAACATTTTTATACATATGTCGACTTAGTGACTTGCGTGAATACGTAGTTTGTCGTATTATTTCTGGTGATTTATGATTATGACATATATACAAGTTTGTTGTTGAATAAATTCGAATGTTGTATTTTAATAGTGGAACACATATAATCACGGAATAAATAGCAGTTTTGGGCAAAGCCTAACAAACAACCTAAAATATCCAGCATATGAACGCCACAGAACATTTTCATCAAATAGTTTTTTATAGCCATAAGGTCAAAAACAGAAAACGATAAAAAGCAATAACCCCTCGGGGGAGAAGTAAAAGTTTTAGTAGGCTATATGGACGAAGATCCCTCCCAAGTCGCAACCAACGTGACGGGTTGACCAACATGTTCGTGCTGTTACGTACCTATAAGATGTCTGCATGTGTATCGTTTAAAATTTAGATATTTGTATTTCTGTTCCATTCACGATGTTTGGTTGATAACACAATATCAGTAAACACATCGCAGATAGCACAGCATGTAATGAAACTTGTAACACTCAATTTTCAGGGCCTTTTCATAAATTAATATTAACTGGATTAGATTTACTTGATTAACTTTATAACTCATAGTTTCAACGAATTAATTAAATTATGCCAGTAACTGCAGATGACACGTTTTAGTAGTTTTTTATCAATTATCATCTATCTTATATTGAGTTACTAAATTCATTATAGTGAATCTAATCCAGTTAATATAATTTAGGGATTTAATATTTAAGCTGATAAGTCCGAATGCTTAGCCGGCTATTGCGACTTTAAGGCTGTGTTAAGGCTTATTCACACGAGGGAGCATGAGCGGGCGCACACGCACACTTGCCTACTGCATTGCGTGAAATAATGCAGCAGGCGGTGTGAAAATAGAATGCGCCCGCTCATGCTCCATGGCATGCGCCATGGAGCAAAATGCGCCCTCGTTTGGATAGGCCTTAACTCGCATAATGAATTTAAATCTATCCCACTGAATTAAGTCCTAAATATGGCTTACCGAAAATTTAGACAAGGTCGTTTGTCGTTACCTTCAGATCAAAGCACTTATTTTTCATTAGATAATGAAAAGTATGACTATTTCAAACGTCTGTGTCATTTGATTACGTTATTTTTTCGAATCGTACTTGAACACTGAATAAGTGATAATGCAGCAATGTCGACAGGCTACGATGACAACAAGACGCATTTTGTGCTTTTGTGGAAAAATAGTCGCGAGTATTTTCAGAACAAGCATGTATTTTTAGCAAGAAGATTTACCATCTGCCATTCGTCTAGGTTAAGCTTATCATGCTGTTTGTCTGTTTTAGGCCTGGCCCGTCCCTGCAGCGTTCCCTCCGAGCCCATGACCCCAGGCGTGGTCACCCTCTGGTATCGTGCCCCTGAGCTCCTTCTTGGCTCCATCCTGCAGTCCACTGCCATCGATATTTGGGCCGCAGGCTGTATCATCGGCGAGCTGTTGCTTCATAAACCACTGCTGCCGGGCAGATCAGAAATTCAGCAAATAGATCTCATTATCGATCTTCTCGGCACTCCCAGTGAATCTATTTGGCCTGGCTTTAATCAACTGCCCGCTATGGAAACATTTACACTAAGATCGCAGCCTTATAATAATCTAAAGGTAGTGTTTGAGTGTTTGAGCAGAGGAAAATGTACATAACTGATGGCATGTATTATACATTAAATTTTTGGGAACTGAAAAGTCTTTATTAATTTTTTCTAGTTTTTACGTCTTTAAGTGCTATGTTTGTGCTATGTAGCTGGCATATTTTTAGCAAACATTTACGGGGGGAGTTACCCCCCCATCCCCATAGATGGGGGGGTTAACCAAATTCACGATAAAACACTATTTTAGGCGAGAAAATGGGCATTATACGTTAAACGTTACGTTTTTATACGATTCATAGCTACACTGAAACAGAATTTAGCAAAAACGGACCCAAAAACCCTACCAAAGCGACATCGGTGTAGCTAAAAAGTCGCTAAAACGTCCTTTTGGAAAAAATTTTCGGCTATGGGGAGCACCCCATCGAAATGGGGGGGGGGGGGCGACCCAAAATGGGGGGCTCCGGACCAAATTGGGGGTGGGCCCCCCCCAGCCCCCCCCACTAAAAATATGGCAGTGTAGCGCGCTTAAAATTCGCTTGTATAGTGAAATCAAATCAATTAGTTTAATCTGATTGAAAGTCAACAGTGCTAAGTTCAAATGCGTCTGTCATTATGAAAGATTAGTAATGGCATTTTAAGCATGATTTGTATGTAACTAGTTTAGTCCCACTTTAATTATTGCTTTAACCAGCTAAAGCCTAAGCTCTGAATGAATGCGAAATTATAACCTTTAGTCCTTTTAATCCTTCACGGTAGTAGTTTCCGCAATCATAATTTACTAAGCACGTTTGGCACAGTAGACAAAAGCATTGTCGCGAAAACGATTTTCTTTAACTAAAATTTTTACTGTTAAGAAAAAACAGTGTAGTTTGAGTCTTGCTTGATGTTGCAGGTAATTTTCGCCTGGCTATCGCAGTCAGGGCTCAGTCTGCTGCATTCCATGTTTGTCTACGACCCAGCCAAGCGTGCCTCTGCTGCGGACTGTTTGGATAGCGACTATTTCGATGAACCCCCACTACCCTGTGACCCTGAAATGATGCCCTCTTTCCCCCAACACCGCAATTTGCCAAAACCTAGCAAAAGACATTCGGTAGACAGTGCAGATGCGCCCCCTGCAAAACGACAGAAACATACGACTGAGTCTAGTAGCGGCAAGAAAGAGCAAGTCTCAGATTTGCTGAAATTGATGAAGCGTCGCTGAAGTTTGCAGCTGAAACGCGCGGTTGCTGTGAGAGTTATGCAAATTGCTTGGTAACGAACGCGGGTAAGCGACACACGAAAGTTCTATAGCGCCTTGTGTGACTGCTATTTGCGTTTATTGCCTATCGAATGTGCTATATGAGCTGTTTGCTCGAAACTTAATGCTACCTGCGCTATTTGCGTTATAAGTGCTATCGAATGTTGCCCGAACTTGTTCGATCGCACGCTATTTCCGCTATAAGCGCTATGACGAATTTGGGCTGTAGTGCTATGACGATGCAGCGTCATAGCCCGATAAGATAACTGTTACTATTTGCAATAATGAACTATATACTGTCTGCAATATACAGAATTAGGCGCTAAATGCGCAAAACGTTTTGCGATTTGCACTACATATTTCTTGCTACGAGAGCTATATTGTGCTTATAGCAACTCTAGTCTCACGGGTATTTCACAATACTTTTAGTTTCGATACATTATTCTGTTCTGTTGAATATGAGTGAATTTTGTGTGAGTTTTGTGAATGTGTTTCCCTGTAATAACAACTCCTATAATTGCTTTTTAGTTGTTACACTTTTATTCTTCATTCATCGTTTTAGTTAAATCATAAATCAATATCAAACTACAATGTAACTTTCAGAAAATTGGTCGAATTAAAATAGTCTACATAGGTACAATTTCATAGTGCATGAGGAGGTGGACTTGGTTACAAATTGTTAGTGTTTTTGTTGTATAAATAACTTGATTTTATGATAATTATTGTTGTATAATCAATAAAGTTTATGTAAAGTGGTTTTGACGTGAATAGCTTCTTTGTCTCTAGTAGTGACTTCTTTTATCATATTGCACGCTGTATCATCATTTTTAACTAGCCACAAATACAAGCCTAGTGGTAGCGGTGGCCTAGTGGTCTGGTGCTCACGTCAATCCCATTGGGGCCGCAGACGTAAAATGCTTGCTGGGGGAACAATTTAGTTTCGGTCTTCTCGTTTTATTTGGCTTCCCTGCTCGCAAGGCTATGCACGTATGTGTGCGTGTTCGTTTCCAAAAATTCTCAAGTTTAGGTGCAGGTTTAAATTTAAGCTTTGTCCCAGGATAAGTATCAAGCTGAGTTTAGGCTTAGTTTTGTAATCTGTAATTTATATTTTATGTGACTAGGTTTGAAGGACGGTCGAGCAAAATTAGTCTGGAACTAATGAAATTTTCTCGGGATGGTTAAGAATGCATTTCTTAACCCACTCAAATTAGCCATAGTTTTAGTTTTGCTCAAACTTTGAGAAACTAGTAGTTTTCTGCTATATTGTCCAATGTCGTATTTCACCATTCGGTTAGTATGGGAAGTTGATTTTGTGTTGCCACTGTACTGGGCTTTACGTAAATCTGGGCGGCCATCTTCATGCAAACGGGAATAGGTAGCCAGAAAAGTACTAGTTCTTATTGAATAAGTGGAAATCCCAATGAAAAATTTGTATCTTAACGCAACGTTTTCGTGTATGTAAAAATATGCCACTCATTCTACACTTTGTCGAATTGGGTTAACATTGTGGGCTAAAACAAAATGAGGGCTTGTTTTTTACTCTTATTATATGATTGGTGACCAGGGTTGGACGCGGGTCAGAATTTTCGACCCGCGACCCAACCCGCACCGTAAAACCCGACCCGCGACCCACTTTGACCCACCACTCGGCGTAGCCAGAATTTTGATAAGGGGGGGGTCGCACCTTGTCCACTTTTTTGCTCACTTGTTTAAACTGACTATTGCGTTGTCCGGGGGCGTCAGCCACCAGAATACTTTTATTTTTACACTTTTTGGCGAAGTGGCTTACATGTAAATTTGGTTATTTAAATTAAATAAACTCACTGTTGCGAGGTCTGGGCCTGAGGGCCGCAGCCCCCCGATTAAATGGAGGTTTTTCAACTTTTTGACAAATTTGGTCAACTAGAGACGTATCAAAAAATTTTTCCGACAAGAAAATTGAAAACAAAAGATGGGAACTTTATATCAGGCAGTATGTATATTACACAAGTAAATGCAGCATAATGTACTTTTGCAGATAGGCTTTGATGAAAGTTAATAACAATGCATAGTAAACCACAGAGTGTGCAGGGGTCTGGGGGCGGGAGCCCCCAGAGAAATTTTGAAGAATTTTTAATTTATAGGCCAAATTTTGTCAGTAGTAGTGGTTTTTTCAGTTTTCGCGGGTCGGAAAAAATTCTTTCGACCCGCGCAGCCTAAAGTGGGTACCCGCGGGTCGACCCACGGCTAAAATTTTTCGACCCAACCCAACCCAACCCGCGGGTACCCACGACCCGCGTCCACCCCTGTTGGTGACAGCCTCGATGAGTGATTAAAGTGTAGTGTTCTTAGTATTAACGTTTGTCTTGGTTGTCAAACTAGACAGGTTTGCGAATACCATTAGCTAAGTTTCAGTGAAATATATTTGCAAACTTTTCTTCCGTTTTAGAGCTGGTTTCTTAAATGTCAGGGCGTGTTCTTGATGACCATGAAAGCAGTGATGATGAGGATGAATCCTGGCCCGCACAGTCCGCTACTAAGTCAGTTGTTTGCGTCAAACTCTGTTTATTCACCTTGACTATTTATTTTTTTATTGTTTTTATTATTTAGAATGGAATTCATGTGATTTAGTCATTGTATTTGTCTCTATGCTTTTTTGCGTCAAAAGTTGAACGTACTAGTACAGTACTATAGACATAGACGGAATTCATCAGTGAAAACTCTCTTTTTGCGTCAAAGGTGAATGGGCAGTAACTAAATCTTTTTAGTACATTTATGAGGCTTCTACTTTTGATTTATTTTTTGTTTGTTTTTTTATTATTTTTATTCTTGTAATTTTTTATTTTGACTTCTTTTTTTCAGGTTGGCAGGTTTGTTTGCGAGCGAGCGTGGTCCTGCCCCTGGAGATAATTCCAGTTTGATTTACAAAGCTCCCAAAGAAGCCGACAGCAAAGGTTCGGTCAGGGTTAACTTTTCGTAGTTGATGGCTGACTTTCTGTGCCATTGAAACGAGACATAGGAGTAGAACCAAGAGTACATAATAGCGTCTCACTGTTCAATATAGAAGAGTGAGACGCTATTATGTACTCTTGGTAGAACACATGTACTGTTGTACGCAATGAGTATGTAGCAGAATTTACATCAAGAGTCAAGTCATAAAGTTTGTTTTAGGAATAGAAATAGAACATCTGGCGTCAATAATAAATTACTGTATTTCTAGGTCGATCCGGTTCATCTACAGCTTCACAGCAACCATCAGCTGGAACGGCTCCATCGCTGGTTTTCGCCACACCTGTCTTTTGCTTTTTGTTGTAAGGTTTTTTTAGAAAATTGGGATCAGGGATGAAAGTGCACAAAATAATCCCATGTGGTATTCTATTGATACTTTTGACAGTAATTCTCTGAAGCTTTTCTATAAGCTATAGTACATATTATGTAGAGGAAGTTGTTAAGTTTTTGGATCAAAAGTAGAACGAGATGGCTTCAGTCTTTATTAGCATTGTAGTAGTGGTAGCGAAATAGTAGTAGTAGCGAAATAATTAATGTCAGAACTCAGAACGTTATTGAGCAGATAGCTGCTTTCAAAGCAAATGAACTCTTCACCCTGAGTATAAGACACCAGTCCAGTCACCTTATTCATAATTTCCTGCATTTTGTTTGATTGTCTTCAGTGTTTGGCAGTCTGGCAAATGTATGTTGCCATCATCATACATTTAATTTTAAGCATTCTTTATTTATTCATTTTATTTTATTTATTTTCGTGCTTTAATTTTATTATTTAGGAAAGGTGGTACGTATGTAGATCAAGGCAGAGTTGGATTGGCAGTGCTGTGTTCTGAAGCTAAAAAAGAGGTACAGTTAACAGTACAGTATTTCCGAAGCTTATTAGGTCTCAGGAAGCCTTCTACGTAATTGTTAGCAATAGTAGCTTTTCTACAGCATTTGACTCGACTTAAAATGTTTTACGTGATAAAGAGTTGTTCGTGTTGTAAATAAACTGTTGGTATTTAAATACGTTTCCTTATTTGCTTTAGGGTCAACTGTTGCTGTATGTGACAAAGCAAAAGCCCATTGTGCAACTGACACTCAGCAGTGCCTTCAGTTTTGCTGTAAGTTTGTACAAAACTGGTAGTTTAAAAAAATTGAGATAGCGCACCTTTTTTTATTTTGTTCTATGACAGTGGTATGAGCAAGAAAGCATTGTAATTTTGGTATAACGGAGATAGCTTTAATTTGACTAAAAAACATCTGTCACAAGAGTCAAGACCAAGAAAATTTATTTATTTCAATTTCTTCAATATATTTTCCTAAAGTTGAACTCCCACTAATCTTCAGTATTTTACTACCATACTGAAAAACACTGCATCTATTTTTAGATAAAACCCAACAACTATGTGCAGTTTCAAGACTCAAATAAGCAACATTGGTCAATTGCGTTGGATGGTCAGAAGAGCCTTATTGATTTTGTAAAATGGGTCAGTATATAAGGGGTTAGATTATCGTAATGAAAACGAACTAATATTATTGTAGCGAATGCAGTGAATGAATAGAATGATGTCCAAACTGTTAGCAATTACTAGTAGTAGTAGTAGTACTAAAGCTCTTTTAGTCTATAACGATAACCCTTTTTCTTGTCGACTTGATTTGAGTAATTCATTCACGATTTCAGTCATACATTTTTTCTTTTTTTAGATGCTGGTCGTTCAACGGCAAGTTTGCGCAGAAACTGCTATCGATAAGCCAGCTTGGCAAGATCTCGCCGAAGGCAGTGGTGATCCAGTGGAAATGAATGATTCAGTTGAAATTGACTTCGTGGAATATTTGGTGGAAAATGGTCCTAAAATATCAGTGCGTCTTGCAAGTTAAAATTTTGTAGTCTTCCTGATATAGTGCACTTTTGTATTAATCAAGCATGAATATCTGTATATTATATTCAATTTCCCTGCTGATGCCTGATGGGTAGTGTAGTAGTACTTATGGTTATCGCGAAGAAATTTTACCGGACACTAATTTCACAGAAAAGTATACTTAACCTCTAGTACTGATATTTGTTTAGAAAAGTTTCTGAAGCTCAAACCCAATTAACAAAAAATCTCTCTGAATATAGTTTTCTGTCATCAATAGTCAACTTATTTTTTTACAACTTTTGGTTAGATTGTTTTTAATTTTTTGGCTCTTATGTTTCAGGAAATTAACAGCAGTCGCACTAGTGGTGATTCGGAAGATAGTTTTCGTTTAAAACTTGGAAAAGGCAAAGTGCCAAAAGTAAGTCAGTTTCGTAAAAAATGAGCTCATTATTCTCATGGCAATTAGAAATCTAAAATGAGTTATATTCGCAGCCCAAGTTTTGTATATGCATTTCTGAAACGCTTTAGTGGTGCCGAAAATATCTGGGCGTGAAATTTTCTCCCTAGTTTTCGGATTTTTTAATTCTGGCAAAAATAGTGTGGGAATTGCTCGGTCTGAACGTCACAAAGTGACAATATTTTACTCAGTACTCATTCTCAATGAAAGAACTAAAAAATTGCAGTCAATACTCAACGACTTTTCATCAGTTCTGTTTTGTTGCTTGCAATTTTTTTAAACTTTTCGTTAATCCGTTTTTAATCAATAAATTAATTAATCCGTTAATTTTCGTCATTTCGTTTGTCTGGTCAATTTGTGCCAATATTTTATCATAATTTAGCGTAGCCCGTTCTAGGTTTGGGAAGAATGTTTGGTTGGTTTGAAGCGCTATGGCGAACGCATATTTTACTTACCCAAACAAATTGGTGTGAGCATTTCGAATATGGATGTGAAACTTGGGGAAGGAACTCCTATGTTGGTATATGTGCATGTGAAACGGGTAAGTTGCGTTTTCTAACCAAAATTGTTAAAAACATATTGGTCATTTTTTGAAACGTTTGATTCTGAAGTTTGTTGGTATGATCATCTAGGGAATATAATAATTATTGCTTTGCTGAAAATACAATTTTTTGTTGAATTGATGATTATTCAATTAATTGATGTTAATTTATTAAAAATTAATAAATTATTACTTTTAGCTATACATTTTTTCGGTTTCGAGAGTGTTGATGTTGAATTTTAGGTTAAATTTGCCAAGCGTGACCGTGGAAGCTCTAATGAGTCAGAAAAAGTGTCAAAAACTCCCGTGTCTGATGAAAAATTCGGCTCAGTTACAAGGTTGGCTTCATGACTTAACGTGATACGATTTTGGTACTATTACATAACATTATATACATTATATTAAGTATTATATATTAAGAATACATACGGAACAACAGAGACGGTATGCTTTTTTCGCTTAAAGAAGCCGAAAATTCGTGTTACTTTTTTATGTTGCCGTATTATCACTGTGTCAAGTCAAATGCGCTACACCAAGAAAATAGCATCATTGTCCTGTCGTCGCACATTGAAACTAAAGCATGATACACATGCTAACTTCAACACTTAGCGTAAATCACAGCTTGACGTCAAACCTAAGCCTGAATTTTTTCAATTTAAATTTAAATTCACGACAGATTTTCCGCGGGTGTCTTGGCCAAAAATCTCAATAAAGTGTTAAGACGCGTACTTGACTGTTTTACAGCGCCCCTGATGTTGAGGCAACTCCTGAATTGCCCCCAGCCGCTGAGTCTCAGGGCGCTGAGGAGTCTAAAGAAACTGATGCAGAGCGTAAGAAGTCAGATCTGGCCGCACGCATGGCTCGCCTAGGACAACCCATGTTTCCCGTGCCCAATTTGCCAACTCACAACACTGCCAGTGCTCTCGTGCATCCGCCACCAGTTAGAACTGAATTTTTGAATGTTTTAGAGGTGTAGCACTAATTAAACATGGGCTGACGTCTAAATTTTAAGGTGTCTTTGGTAAAATTTTTGGGGCCCTCTTTCACGACTCTAGGCTTACGCCAGCGTATGCCCCTGTGGTTTTGATTCCTCTCCTCATTGAATCCGGTAAAAAAATGGGCCTCATGGTATATAATTCGTTGTTAATCTTACACAATATTCTGATTATACCGTTGCCTTTATGGAAACTTATAACATCACTAAAATGTGTTCAATATAATATATTGTGAGTATTTAAAAAATTTTTAAAAAGTTATTTGTCTAAACTTTAAATAATAGCTGCTGAACCTTTGAATAACTGGTTGTAGTAAAGTAAATTTTTTTCAGCCACCACCACCACCAGCACCGTCTGCGTCTGTCACTACGGGGATGGGCCAATCAGCGTCGACCACTCAAGTGGAAGTAACTAATCCTCAGCTACTTCCACAACCACAAGCTCCGCCCCCTCAGGCTGTGTTTGCTCCGGAGCAAGCTAGATTCTTGAACCCGTACAATCCGGCCGTGTTCGTGACCTCTGGCTCAGGACATCATCATTCCATGTCTCGCTCTGGACAGAGTTATTTTAGTAACCCGTTACTTGTAAGATACATAATATGTTTGGCTTATTAGTATAATAGTGTATTTTGAAATTATGCATAGTAATCATATTTGTCATAGGTTCACAATTTTGGACTCTCTGTGGCCAATTTTTAGGATCTACCCACTGATTGATTGATTGATCGATTGATTGATTAATCAAAAAAAGCACGCATATTATGCGTTCAGTCAGTAAAGAAAGTTAACGCACCAAGCCACCCCACCAATTGTAGTTTATGTCGGATGCGTGGGTGACTAATTTTCTGATAATTTTTTTGCTGCACGCTGTTATAGATCAACCCATAAGAGTGTACGTAGTGTATACGTTTGTTAAGATATGTTCGATACAATTATGTATTCAACGTGTTCAGGTTTCAGTTTATTAAACTACTATTTCATAAAAACGGGATGGCCTTACTTAATTTTATTGGAAAATATGACTGCAAAATTCAATTACCGAAATCTAGTGTTTTAGGAAATGTCCTACCCTTATCAGCCTGTGATGATACCGTTTCCCGTTTATCCTCCGGCAAGCGGAATACCCTACCCACCTGTGACAACTGCAGACAAAAAAGCCAAGCCAGTCTCAAGCGATACACTGGATGAAAAAGTTCTCAGCATCATTCGAGAGCAAAACATTCAACTGCAAGATGCCATGACCAAACTTTTGAGCAATAATATCAGTGGGATTGGTGCTAAGGTAGATTAAGTTACAGAGTTTGTAGTCGATAATATATACTAGTTTTTGCCATTTGTTTTGCAGAACTCAATATAATCATAAAAAGCACATTATTGTTATCATACTACATTCAATTTTAAATAAAGAATATACGACAAGCCTATCGTTTTTCAGTACCATTTGTCTCCGCTGAAATATGTGAAGTACGTTTTTTAGATTGCCGATTTGGCGGATATTATGAAGCAAAATAAAGAAACTAAGGCATCTGGTGAACCATCCACGTCAACTGCTGAATATTTGGAATCGTTAAAATTGACGATGGTTGGTTTTGCTTTGTATTGAACCATCATTCTGGAATCCCGCTTAGCGAGAAACTGTTCGAAGTGCTAGATTTAAGATATCTGATTTTTTCCTGAAAAAATGTGGCTGTCTTTTATAGACAAGCAGTGAAGAATAATGAAAACTAATAATAATAAAAGTAATCTACTTAGCATCCGATCAGTGGTGACTTTTATTGTAGTCAAATTATAGTAGGTTTCTTGATGGGGCTGGCAAACTGTATTTTTAGGACACTATTTTGAGCACTGTAAAGGAGCGAAAGCCCGAAACAGCTGTATCAGGATCCGATACGACAATTGCTGCAGTTTCCAGCAGTGAATTCATCACAGAGTTGAAGCCTTTGTTGGATACACTGGACCAAGACCTGAAAGATGTAAGTAAACTATCGAGACTTGAATTTGGGCGATAACTTTGGGTGAAACTAAACTGTAAATTATTCACATAAAGGTGTTTTGTTTTTCCATCCACTGCTGCGTTATTTTTTACTTTTATGTTTTTAATTTGAATGAGAATTTTTGTTATAGTGGTTGAGAACAAGCTTTTGGTTTACCGATTTTTTGAAATATGACTGGTAATGTTGCTTTTGTTGTTTCAAGATCAATTTTAATCCACATACTACAACTTTTACTTTCTTTAACAGTTTCAATTCTATTTTATTTCAGCAAAAGCCGATGCTGCAACGTATTGTAGACGCCAGATCGAATGCAGCTGACAGCACCGGCGAACAGCTGCAGAACTTGGACGAACGGTTGACTGAACTAACAGCGAAAGTTGACGCTGTGTTGGAGTTGAAAACACAAATTCTCTCTGTGACGGAACAAGGCCAACAATCGACGGCTTATAAAGACAAAGTAAGATTTTTTGGCAAATGCAAATTCGAAAAATGAATCATATGTTTTTACTTTTTCAGGTGATTTAAACTTCATCAGTATTGCCGGATTTTGTGTGAAATTTTCGCAGAAAACAGTTTTCTATCGCTCTTTGCCTGATATACCTGTAAAAATGAACAGTCGAAAGCCTATGGATTGGCAGCTCCTGTTGTTGAAATCTTCTGTGCGCTTCTACAACATGAGCGTATCGTATAGTCAGTCACTTTATCAGAATTATTCCTCTAAAAAACTTGAAAGCTGTAAATGTAACTTAGTATTGAAATTCACATTTTGGCTCCTAAATTTTTTTAAATTTTATGCTTGCACTAATGGAATGAAGTTCTTAATATACCTTAGTTCAAACCGCAGAGTAAAACGAATCTAGGAAAGAAAAATTCAACTTGTTTGATTAATTGAATTTGAATATGAAAAAAATATGTACAGTTTGGTTTTGCAGTATGAAAAACTACGTACCCAAGCATTGGCCTTCAAGAAATCCTACGAAGAACACATTGCGACTCTGCAGCAGGAACTACAAGAGCTCAAAAACTCAAACAACACTACCACCCAATCAACTGATGCATTTCCGGTAAGTCATGCTTTATTTAACTAAATAGTTAAGAAGTAGGCTCTGGAACCACTCGAATTTATTGGTGATGCCTCACGCTTGAATTATATCAGTATAACACTCATTCTTGTAGTGAAAACACTGCAGGTGCGTACTGTGTATCCTTCTTCGTTTTAGGAATCAGAGTTTCTGAACCATGTGCAAGATCTGGTGAAAGAATCATTCCAACCCGCTGTAACTTACACTGGAGCTGACGTTCTGAACATTATTCAACTGGCATTGCAAGTAAAGTGCCAAATCCAAACGGCCACTTTTGCTGTTTTCAACGGGACGGGATTTATTTTAGTCTGGGGTTTAGGATGCGTTAGGTTTAGGATCTGCTGCAGTGCTGCTTCACGTCCTGATTCTTGTATCAGTTGGTCGCCTTGATCATTTGCTTTATACGTTGTTATACTTTACCTTTTTTCGTAGTGTGATTCCTTCTTAATTCGGTTAACTCCCATTGGATTGCTAAAAATTCTCAACTTTTTGTCATGCATCTCAGATATTTTTCATTATTTTTGTTTATAAGTAGCTTTATTACGAGTGTAATAATTTATTGCAACTATGAATGCGAATTCAGAATATACCGTTATTTTTACCAGAATACAAAAGCATCAGCTAGCCGTAAAAGATAGCTGCTGCATGGTGCATACCTATGTGGCATGTGCGAAAATACATTTTCCCTACTTGTTTGAACGAACGAGTTTAAAGAATATTTGAATGTACTGACGTATAGATAATACAAAACTGGTTTTGGTATGGATATCGGCACTGTGGGACAACTGTGAAGTGTGAACTAATTCACCCTTTCTTTTTAGAAAATCACAAAAAAGAGCGAGCAACTCAGTGAGGCTGTGACGGTGCCAAAAACTCCTGACTCTGACTTGGCGACTGCGAACATTAATTCTGGAAATGTGTCCAAACCTGGTGACGATACTGCGATAGAAGAAAGTTCAGCTGTTTCCAACAAAAAAGACAACGCCAAACTGTCTCCAGTAAGATTATAAACGTTTAACTGTAGTGTTAGAATTTTGTCATTGGGACATCGTGCCATACTACTTTCAACTGATATTTTAAAGTAGGATGTAGGATTTTGGCTTAAAATCCTAAATCCAACTTCTTACTTCCTAATTTGTCTCAAAAGTTAAAAGTTGGTTTTAAGAAGTAAACAAATTCTTTTTGAGCTCTGCGGTCTGCGGACATCGTGCCAACTTAAATATTACTAAAAATTGAAGTTGAAAATGGAAATTCAAGAAATATTGTCTAAAACCAACTGGTTTTGAAAGTTGGATTTAGGATTTTTGGATCAAAAGTCCTAGATCTGACCTTTTATTTCAGTTGGTCAAAATTTTTGTCACAAAAAAAGAAAAAGTTAGCCAAAACATCAGGATCACGTGCTCTTGCTAGTGAGCCAGTAAGTTACGATACCATACTCTTGTCATTGAGAAGACTTTTTATGACAGCGGAGTAAAATAAAATACCCGTTTAACTACGCGTATCAAAGTTTGATTTAGAAATTTAGGATTTTGGGTTCAAAAATCCTAAAACCTACTTTCGACTTTTTTTAAACGTTGAGTTTTTAAATTTTTATTCAAAATACAATATATTTAGGTTTTAAAAGCTGTGCGGACATGGTGCCAACCTAAATCCTACGAAAATTTGAGTTGAAACTAAGATTTAAGCTAATTTTTGGCTAAAACCGACGTTTGAAACGTTTTTAAAAGTCGGATTTAGGAATTTTGAACGAAAAATCCTAATTTCAACTTTGAAATTGAAGTTAAAACTAGAATGGCACGATGTCCCACTGACAGAATTATTGGCCCAAACAAAAAATTAGCAATCTTGTATTTGTATATGAGTTCGAAAGTTGCCTTTCAGAAATTCTGTTTTGTGCCGTCTTATCTTGTCCTAGCAAAATGACTTGTAAAACAGTTTTGTTTTTTCCAAATTTTAACAATATTTTTGTACTCTAGGATTAATTTGTTTACTATTTTATTATTATT
>JASANF010015450.1:0-60260 GCA_030248245.1 Trissonchulus sp. WLG1_4 | reverse complement strand
AGTACCGAACATCTACTGAAAGCGCATCAGACTCGATCAATTCGCAACCACAGATGCGCATAGGGGGGTACGAAGGAGTCAGTGGGAACCCCTGAAGGGGGTCAGCAGTCAGCAACCCCCCTCAGACACCAGGCACCCCCCTGAAACCCCCACCCCCCTATGAATGCCGAAAAAGTGTGCCAAAAACGAGTACAAAATCAAAAAATCAGAAAAAATTTCAGCCGCAGCCAAAGAGTGCCCCAAAAGTGAGTACTAGTCGAAAAAGTGTAAAACATTTCCGGCTTTCACCGGAAATCAAACCAAAACCAGGACCACCCACCTCTCGGCCAGGGTTCGGGCACCCCCCCTCGCCGATTGCTCCCGTGCATCTCTGTTCGCAACTCAAACAAGTTGACCGAATAAAAATACTCTCAAGTAAAAAAAACTTTATGGGAATCGACCTAGCGCGCAAACTGTTCCAGGTTCCAGCCTAGAACAGCGCCTTAGACCACTCGGCTACGCTGTCTTAAAACCAAGGGAACTTACTGAAAACATGTTTCTTTAGACGCCGAACTAAGCTAACAATTTCTTTTCTTTCATTACTTAAATTAAATTAATTACAATAGGTATATAATTAATCATGTAATGTTAAATTTGGATCCACAATTTTATAATTTATTATTTATTTTAAGTGTTTCAATTTGTTTCAACAGACAGGAATGACTGAGTCTAGACAGTCATGTGATTAGCACGTGCGCATTGTCTGTTAAATTACGATTTTAGAAAAATTTAAAAATCATAAAACGTACACAAAAGCACATTTTAGTGCATAAATAAAGTTATATTGACCATTATTAACAGCAAAATTGCAAAAATTTGTGTTTTGCAAAAAAAATGGCAAAGACTACCCAAGCTGACTTTACACGTTAATCATATGCGCTGACCAACATGCAGAGCTGTGTTTAACACTATGCAGAGTTGGTTTCAAAACAATAGTTCCTTCTCTAGAAGGAACAAAAATTTGAAGCGTACACCATTGAAAAAATATGGTACTCTGCCAGCTGCCTGAATCAGAGTTGCTTGTTACTGTTATCGATAAATGAAAAAACTAAAAATTTCAAGAATCACCAGCACCCGATTCTCAGACAGTCCGCTCAAATCCGTTTTTTTTTGCTCTTCAGTCTTCTGAACTCAGATTTGCTTTGGGCAAAATTAGCATTTTCAAAACAAAAGGAGTCATTATGTGAAGTATGTTTGATTTAAATGAAAAATTGATTGCAGAATTGCAGAATAAAATAATGAAACTAAGTTTAAGCGTGTTTATTTCTAGAATAATAGGCGTAGAATAATAATTGGGTAATAAAATAGCTGCTTTGAATGACAGGCATAACGGCAAAATCTTTTAAGAAAATCACTACTTTATCCCTTTTTTACAACTGAAGCTAAAATTTTCCCCTTAATGCAATGTTTATGACCCCAAAAGATTTTTGGTTATGGGACCGTCATCCAACTCGACCCAAAACTACTCGACCCGTGTTCATCTCGGTCAGCATAAACCAAAATTATATTAAATTATTTACACACTCCTCAAATTGCTGCAACGATTATAAATGTTGTCATTAAGATCATTGTGTAATGTATGTATCAATGTATTTATTATTTGAGTAATTTATTAGATTATATGAAACGCAAAAATGTAAGTTATACTTGATTACAAAATAATTACAATAGTCAGAAAAAAGTATTTAAAAAAAATCGCTCGTCATGGACTTGAACCAGGGACCTCTCGCACCAAGAGCGAGAATCATTCCACTCGACCAACGAGCCACTGAAGTGTAAATGTAAAAAATGTATCTTGAATTGCGGAACTTGTGTCTATTGCTAAATTTTAGACACAAATGTTATAATTAGTTACAAACACATCAGGAATATGATAAATGATTTAGCATCATTAACATTCAGCATGATATCATCGTGATGTGCGATAATTTACTTGCTGTTTTCTGGAATAAAAGCTGTAGGTAATTTTGAATGTGTGAATTTCGCACCAATTGCAGATATACTTCTGTCGTTACTGCAACTACTGACTTGTTTACGTTTGAATCGGGTTGGCTCAGACGGTAGTGCATCCGATCTCGAAGGGTGCGTTTGTGTGGGGGTTCGATTTCACTCTTGGCAAATAATTTTTATTCATTTTCTGACAGTATTAACATTAAGTTGGAGAAAGGCAGTGTTAATTGAAGTATATATATACCTAGTGTTATTTAACACTGGAACTGCGACGTACCCAAAATAACAGGTAAATCTATTCATTACAGATTCTGCAAATCCTATACAAACCAAGTATAAAGTACCTGTTGCGCTGTGGCGCAACAGGAAAAAGTACGTTGTTACAGCAGTGTACATCGCTTATTGATTTTTCTGCATATACGCAGATATCTGCATATCTGCAGACAAAAATCAGCAGGCAGCTCCCAAGCTGAAAATACACGTAAAACATACTGGCTATGCAGCCTGCTCAGTAGCGTTAAACGCTATGAGCAGTTAATTTCAAAACAATAGTTCCTTCTCTAGAAGAAACAAAAACTCAAACAAGTTAGCCGATTTCGACGAGCGCTTATGCTTGCGCTTATTCACTTCAGGCACAAGAACTGGACTGTCGTTCTGAAGTTGATATTTTACTTTAGGAAGCTTAAAAAATGTGACAAGATATTCGGTGGACTGCACCAAATCGGATTAACTTAAGGCTGAGCTGGAGCTAAACTTCAGTTAAATTGATTTGGGGAATATTGGGGAAATTTTCTGGGGAAATTTTGTATTTTTAGGCCAAATTTCGTCAATTGGAGACGTATCGGAAACTTTTTCCGGTCGGACCATAAAAACCAAAGGGACCCTTGTGCAAAATTTCATTAGGAAAAAATTTCGGGAGGGGGTAATTCCCCAATTCCCCCCCCTCCCTGGCTATACGCCCCTGTTAGCAAGCATAGATGTAACCGGGTCCCTAAATCGTGACCCGGTGACCCGGTAGACACCCTTGACCCGGTGACCCAATGACCCGGTGACACGGTTCAAAACGTTCAAAACGGTAACCGTTTTGAACGTTCAATACACCAATCGAAAGCTCTGAAATTGCACTTTTTTAGTCATGTAATTTTAATGAATTTTTGGATTAGTTTTGAATAAACTTGCAGATTGTTTTGCTGCCCAATTTTATTTTGCCCATTGGAGTTCCGTCCCTTTTAATTTCGCTTGTAAGTTCGGGCATGTGCAACGGTTTTGAATGTTCAATACACCAATTTAAAGCTCAAAACTTGCAGTTTTTATGTATGTTAGGTTTTTTATATTTTTTGCCTCAGTTTACAAAAAACAGCAGGTTTGTAAGACAGCTTTGATAACGGCATTTTTTAGTTGTCAGGATGGCGCTCCAGGCCAAGAATTACATCATGAAATCTTAACGCTAACTGAATATATACATAAAACCAAGAGTATATGCAATGGGAAGGTATGACACTCTCCCTATTATGCCTTGGGCCTTGCGTCCAATGCGGAGCGCAAAATAGCACTTTTTTGTACGGTTTTGAGGGGGGGGGGGTACCGCCTCCCTCGGTTCAAGACATAGTGCTCAACTGAGATGAGGGGTATCGCCCCTCATTTAAAGACACTGAGAAAGGCCTTGCGCCACCCCCCCCCCTTCAGTTCAGTACCACGACTCCAACTGAAGGAGGGGGGGGTGCCGCCCCTCAGTTCCGCACATCAGCGAAAGGCCTTGTCAGTGTATTGAGCTGAGGGGAGGGAGGGTATCCCCTTCCCCACCCAGAGTTGGACGCGGGGCGGATTTTCGCTGCCCCGCCCCGCCCCGCGGGGATCTTGCCCCGCCCCGCCCCGCCCCGCCCCGCGGGGCGGGGCACCCCGCAGATTTTAATTTTTTTGCTAAGTCGTTCAGTCAATATTTCACTCATTCAAATCGATCTAGTATGATAAGAGGTGCAGATTATTACTCTCAAAACTAGGTAGCCTGGGGTAGTACTAGAATTTTCCAAAGGGGGTCGAACCTCGGAACTTCTTTCCTCAGCAGTCAGCATATAGGTATACATGTTGCAGCTTGCGGATGTCGAGGGGCGCGGCCCCCAGAAGCAAAAATTTGTTGCACTTTGTGAAGATGTGGTTCACATCTCAAAATGTGATTTCGTTCAATTCACTAACAAAAACCCATTAATTCGGTTGGTCGATAGCGGCAACTTCCAGAAGCCAAACTTTCCCCATGTCTACATTCTACCCATGTTTTTTTCATGACGTATCTAAAAAAGTGATAAAGGTATGAGTGTCCATTTCTGCATAAACCAATTTCCACATTTGTATTACGTCAGGGGCGTAGCCAGGATTTTGAAAAGGGGGGGAGGTCGCACCTTGTCCACTTCTTTTTCTTCTTCTTCTTCTTCTTCTTCTTCTTCTTCTTCTTCTTCTTCTTCTTCTTCTTCTTCTTCTTCTTCTTCTTCTTCTTCTTCTTCTTCTTCTTCTTCTTCTTCTTCTTCTTCTTCTTCCTCTTCTTCTTCTTCTTCTTCTTCTTCTTCTTCTTCTTCTTCTTCTTCTTCTTCTTCTTCTTCTTCTTCTTCTTCTTCTTCTTCTTCTTCTTCTTCTTCTTCTTCTTCTTCTTCTTCTTCTTCTTCTTCTTCTTCTTCTTCTTCTTCTTCTTCTTCTTCTTCTTCTTCTTCTTCTTCTTCTTCTTCTTCTTCTTCTTCTTCTTCTTCTTCTTCTTCTTCTTCTTCTTCTTCTTCTTCTTCTTCTTCTTCTTCTTCTTCTTCTTCTTCTTCTTCTTCTTCTTCTTCTTCTTCTTCTTCTTCTTCTTTCTTTCTTTCTTCTTCTTCTTCTTTCTTTCTTCTTCTTTCTTTCTTCTTTCTTCTTCTTTCTTTCTTCTTCTTCTCTTCTTCTTCTTCTTCTTCTTCTTCTTCTTCTTCTTCTTTCTTCTTCTTCTTCTTTCTTTCTTCTTCTTCTTCTTCTTCTTCTTCTTCTTCTTCTTCTTCTTCTTCTTCTTCTTCTTCTTCTTCTTCTTCTTCTTCTTCTTCTTCTTCTTCTTCTTCTTCTTCTTCTTCTTCTTCTTCTTCTTCTTCTTCTTCTTCTTCTTCTTCTTCTTCTTCTTCTTCTTCTTCTTCTTATTCTTCTTCTTCTTCTTCTTCTTCTTCTTCTTCTTCTTCTTCTTCTTCTTCTTCTTCTTCTTCTTCTTCTTCTTCTTCTTCTTCTTCTTCTTCTTCTTCTTCTTCTTCTTCTTCTTCTTCTTCTTCTTCTTCTTCTTCTTCTTCTTCTTCTTCTTCTTCTTCTTCTTCTTCTTCTTCTTCTTCTTCTTCTTCTTCTTCTTCTTCTTCTTCTTCTTCTTCTTCTTCTTCTTCTTCTTCTTCTTCTTCTTCTTCTTCTTCTTCTTCTTCTTCTTCTTCTTCTTCTTCTTCTTCTTCTTCTTCTTCTTCTTCTTCTTCTTCTTCTTCTTCTTCTTCTTCTTCTTCTTCTTCTTCTTCTTCTTCTTCTTCTTCTTCTTCTTCTTCTTCTTCTTCTTCTTCTTATTCTTCTTCTTCTTCTTTTATTCTTCTTCTTCTTCTTCTTGCACCCTACACCCGTGCATCCGGGGGTGCAGCGGGCAGGGGCGGGTCCACCGGGGGGTCGATCCGCCCCACCTTCCGGAGGTAGTCCAGGACGTCCCCGCCTCTTCCACCGAGTACTTCCGCCAGAGTGGGGCAGGGGAGGGGGTCCCCCAGATTCGTGCCCGGATCGCCTGTTTTGCAGGACAGGCGCATAGTAGATGTTCCACCGAGTCTTGTTTTCCACATTCCCCGCAGTGTGGGTCTCTGGCCTTCCCATAGCGACATAGTGTGTCGCGGGTCAGGGGGGTAGCCCCAACCCTCAGTTGGGCCAGGGTAACCTGTCCCCACCTGTTCAGACTGTGCTTGTCAGGTGGGACGGGGGGCAAGGCGGAGCGCAACCTGGCTTTTTGCATGTCGCGTATGCGTGCGTTTATCGCTGATCTGGCGCTCCCAATGTCTATGAGAACGTCAGTTTGGTCGAGGTCTCTGGCGGCGTTCGCTAGTCGGTCTGCTGTCTCATTCTGCTCGATTCCAACATGCCCCGGGACCCAATGGAACATGATTTTATAGCCCAGTCCCACTTGCTGGCCAGATATATCCAAGATTTCGCGTCCCACGCTGGTTTATACCGAGTCCTGAGTAAAATTGATTAAAATGGAATTTATTAGAATTTAGAATTAAAGAATTGAAAGTGAACCGTGAACCGAAAATTGAATAGCTAGATGTGATTTAAGTGGCGAGAATGCTTTTTGCGATTTAAAGCGAATGACCGCAAATTTAAAGTGAAAACAAAAAATTTTTAATGCGCAAAAAAACCTTGCATTGTCAAATGTTCTACTTTCCCACTCACTAGATTTCTTTTGCAGTGCATATTTGCTTGTTATCCTCTTTTAAGCAATTCCCAAAAAACTGGCACAGCCAAATATGCCAAGTTTTCGCGTGAATAAATCTGAGGCCACATTAAGATTTTATGCACAGAATTAGCCGAAACGCTTGCGTCAATTGTTCACAGCAGCTGACCAAAGTTTGTTCTTGTTTCTGTACTTGTGAACTTAAGGACAAGTATGAACCGGGTGTAACTTTTTGAATTTTAGCTACAGTTAAAATTTAACAATTTTGCCCTGGTAGGCAGCTGGCAGTAATTTGTTTCATTCTTCTTCTATATAGAATGAGACACTATTATGTACTCTTGGTAGTAGTAGTAGTAGTAGTAGTATTAGTAGTAGTAGTAGCAGCAGCGGTAGTATAGTAGTAGTTGGTATTGGTAGTTAATGGGAGATTTTTGACTTTAATGAAAATGTTCTAATTTAGAATTATGAGACTTAGAGCGACTTATATAATTTTCAATGATTTCAATGACGAACATTTTCGATGACGAACATTTGCTTTTTCGATGACGAACATTTGCTTTTTCGATGACGAACTCGCAGTTGAAAAAGCAAATGTTCGTCATCGAAAAAACAAATGTTCGTCATCGAAAATGTTTCGATCAATCCAAAATTTTCGATGACGAACATTTTCGATGACGAACATTTCTGATGACGAACATTTTGTTTCGATAAATCGGGCCCAGGCCCGTTACTCCGCATTCGCTTTATCCACTGTCAAGTCTGTAGCGCGACTCCAGTTTTCCAATCTACAAAACTAATTAACGTTATTGTCCAGAGAAACTCAAGCGCTACACATGGCTGCCTTTCATGGACATGGGTCAGTCAAGTCTAGAATAAAGGCTTATGATACACGACTGACGAGAACTTTAATTGAAATGCAAAAGCTGCCAGTTTAGACCAGTTGAAATTAATAATGGCCAGTGAGACTCCTCTGAAAGCCAAGGCGGAACGTTTTAACGATCTCTTTCTCAGCCAACCCCACCCCGCCTTAATAAACATTGCCGGAGATTACTGCCGCTTCTCATTTCCTCATTATTTAAGCACAAATTTCGCCATTCTGTTACGTGTATGAGTCAGAGTTAGAAACTAGGTTTGTGTCAACTGCAACTTACAGGGTTTCCGGTTTACGAAGCTGATACTGTTTCATGTCATGTAGCTTTTACAGTTGGATTCTTGTCCATTTTTTGTCCCTAATGCAAGCAATTACAAGAAAAAGTTTCACTGCTCAGACAAAAAATTTTCCTTATTTCTGGTTTAACAGTGCCTTCGGGCATTTGTGAACTGGTTGCCATAGCACTTAACGTCAGCGTGCATTCAATTTCACAAACATATGTTTACCGGATAATGTTTCATCAGTAAAAGGTGTTGTTAAACTACAATGATTACTTTCTTAACCTACGTCCAAGATAGTTTTTTCACCAAATTTTTGGAGTAAGCTCTTTAATATAATGTATATATACTGCTTATGCCGTTTACCTCTTGCTAGGTCCGCAGGCTTTCCGACCTGTTGTACATAACAATTTCCATTTGAAAAAATATTGAGCATACTTTTATATAGAATCCTCAGGTCATAACTTATACAGCGTCTATTAGAGATAATGTGACGCTAAGCAAAGTAGAAAACACTGAACTAGACATTTTAGCTCAGAAAAGTCTACAAATCTTTGTTGCTATGAAGCTAACCTAAAGCACCTTACGGCTTATCATATAACATAGTATGTGTTGATTTCCTAATGTCATGATTAACAGTTTATATTGTTATTTGAAAGAACACTTGTTCAGTGGGAACGCTCACAGTTTCGAAATATTTATATTTGCCTGTAAGTTGAATGTTTAGTTTTATATAATATATACCTATGGAAAAAGGTAGCGAATTTTTGCAACGAAGTAAAAGCCTGCCCAAGTTTAGAAAGCAACGCCTTTAAATGGTAAATTATGCTATGTTTGTTGGAACTCAAGCTAATGATAAAATTGCTCATAAACTACATAACTAGCAACGGAAGTAACTAACACTTGGCCGTAACTAACAACGGGACTATTAGGAACCCAATTAGGCGCCAAACGGAGACGTCTCGCTATAGCGACGAGAGGAAGGTATCTGCCCCGGACAACCCCGACAGCAGGAGAAAGCGCAACAAGAGCGTAGGAGGACATGCTGGTGTGGGGTTGCTCGCGATAATTACGTAATTTCGGAATCGGTCTGTTTAGAAGAAGGAATAACAATTTTCATATAGGTATTCGCAGCAGCTGCAGTGACGTAGGACAGACGGATGTGAGAAAGTTCCGAATATCGGAAAAACCCCTAGAAGGCTAGTGTACAAAATAGTACTTTGCGTAGCTGTAGTACGGTAGCAGAACTGCCAGCCCACGGTTTGACGACGGTTTGCAGCATGGCTGGTGTAAAGCAGTCCTTTCGCGTGGGTGCTTTGGCGACGAGCCGTCTAGCGCCGCTGATTATGAGCGAGAGGGTGGGATTGTTGGTGGGGTCGGGCCAAGCTGCAAAGGAATGGGCCCATTTCAGCGCGGTGGCATGGATCAGGATAGAGGACTGGGAATGGAGGGTTTGGCATAAACTCGCAAAAAAGACCCCTAGGTGCCAAGGCTGAGAGGGAATTGGGAAACTCAGGGCGAGGGTGCATCGGGCAAAGCTGAAATACTGGGACAGGAGCATTAAGATACGAGCGCAGCCGGGGCCTGTTGCTCAACTTTACAAGTCTTACAATTGTAACAATTGATAGTAAAAAATCAGGTGATTCGTAATGAATTCATATGATGAATTCGTAACGGTGTTGTGTGGGGGGGTTTTTTTTTGTAACAATTGTAGTGCAAAATCAGGTGATTCGTAATGATTATTTTGCACTTACAATTGTTACAATTGTAAGACTTGTAAAGTTGAGCAACAACTAGAACAGAAAAAGCTTTGTTACACTTGGGAAAAAGGTGACTGTGGGTGCGGGGAGGAAGGGGTGGTCAGCACTCAGCAGTGCAGCGCGCTGAGCCCAGACAGAAGGGAAAGGGGAGCACATATTACGGTATACGTAATTTTCTGCTCACCACTGTCTAAGGCCCTTTTTCTAAAATGGACTTAACTGGACTTGACTTAACTGGACTTAATTAAATCCGGAATTTTGGAATGCAAAATCGGACTTAAGTGGACTCAAGTGGACTTAAGTGGACTTAACGCTGCCAGTGGACTTAATTAAGTCCAGTCGCATTTCTAAAATATCACCGGACTTAAATTTAAGTCCGATCGCATTCCAAAAATAACAATGGACTTAAGTTGCCGCTGGACTTATTTAAGTCCGACTTAACTTCTGCACGTTTCTAAAATGGACTTAATTAAGTCCACTTAAGTCCGCGGACTTAAATTTACACGTATTTGGGAGAAATTTGAGTCCGCGTAACTTTACGCGGACTTAACGGATTTAAGTGCTTGATAGCTCTTACATAATCGTTTATAACTTTTGACATAGGGTCGATTCATACTTCAATAGGGCATACGGACAAACGGACATAGGGCACACGGACAAAGCGCGTTTCGTCCGTTTTTTCAATTCATACTTTTTAGGGCAAACGGATATTGGGACGTACGGACATACGGATGTACGGGCATACGGACAAAGGTGCGATTCATACTTTTGAGCCGTATGTCCGTTTGTCCGTATGCCCTACAATTTCGGGCAGAGTTGAACTGAATTTAACTTTGCCGGACATACGGACAAAGTGAAATTGTGCCGTTTTATACGGATGAACGGACATACGGCTGAAGGGCAAACGGGCATACGGCTGAACGGACGAAAGTATGAATCAAACAGCCGTTCTGCCGTTCATTTTGTCCGGATGTCCGTTCGTCCGTTTGCCCGTATGTCCGAATGTCCGTATAGAAGTATGAATCGAGCCATACTGAACCGATTTAGATGATCTATATGTCAAATGATAGCTAAATAAATGGGCTTTTTGATGACATACTTCTTAAGTTTTTAAATTTTTTAAAGTTGCTATATGGCCGATAATTAGTCTTTTTCAGTCGATTACTGGCATTTTTATGGAACGTATGATGTTTTTTTATGGCTGAAATTTCAAGTTTAGAGCTGATAACCGTTGTAGGACTGAATTTTACAGTTTGTAATAACATAATTTTTTTATAAAGCTTAAAAATTTTGTACCACTAACGAGTGTAGTAAATGTGGGTTTTCAGACTTACGCTTTGTCCAATATGGTTGAAAATAGTCCAGATAAGACTATAGTGACACATAAATCGTGCTGAAAAATAATAAGACACAGTTTACTGAAATTACATAATGTCGAGCAGTCATTATTTGACCAAATTTGTTGTCCTATAGGGTGGATTTCACGAAGGTGGTTTTACTAAACCATTGGTTTTACGTACGTTTTGCATGATTAGCACATAATTTCATTACGAAATATCGAATGATTTGTTACGAATTTCGTAGATTTTCTTAAACCATTGGTTTAGCTCAGTTGAAATTTCAAATCTACAGCACAGCAGGTCTCTGTTCTGCTGAAATTTCAACTGAGCTAAACCAATGGTTTAAGAAAATCCACAAAATTCGTAACGAATCAGGCAATGTTTCGTAATGAAATTACGTGCAAATCATGCAAAACGTACGTAAAACCAATGGTTTAGTAAAACCACCTTTGTGAAATCCACCCATAGTGTTTCTTGTTATGGGCACTTTTGTAGTTTTTGATTGGCCGGATGTTATTGATTACTCGTCTTATGATTCATCACGTGGTCCAGGTTTGTCATTTTTAGCCAATGACATTTGAGTCTTCACTATGTCTCGACCAGAGTGCTGCATCATCTTACACCATCTAGGGCGGTATCCACCCCCCCCCCTGAGGGGGGTCGGCACCCCCCCTCAGACATCCGGCACCCCCCCACCCCCACCTTCCCCCTCCGATGTCCAAGAAAGTGCCCCAAAAATGCGTAAAAAATTCAAAAAATTTTCGCCTTCGGGCAAAAAAGTACTTCAAAAATGAGTTGAAAATCGAAAAATTCTGAAAAATTTTTGTCTATCGCCAAAAAATGGCCAAAACTATGGACCACCCCCCCTTGCGCCAGGGGTCGGCCACCCCCCCCCTCGCCGATTCCCCCCGTGCATCCCTGGTCTGCATTTGCGAAAACAACATAATAGTCTGTTTTTGCATGTGTGAAGTTGATCAAGAATTAACAAAAAGTAAAAGTAAAGTAAAGTCCTTGTCCCTGTCTTTCTATATGGGTGATTGATTCATACTCCTTGAGGACAGAGGAACAGTCTTTTACACGTGAAATAATGCTCAAACTCGATTGGATTAACTGCGTTTCGTTGAAAATAACTTAAAAGTATAATAATAGCATTTGCGAATCAAAGTAAAACAGAAATTAAAATAGCTCAGAACGGGATTCAATCCGTGGTTGCCCGATTGAAAAGCAAAAAGCTTACCATCTAGACTACCAAGGGCTCGAAAAACGTCGTAAAAGTGCTTTATATACTTGTAGAAATTTTTATGCCCGCTTCCCACTGCAGGTTTAAGGTTTAAGGTTTAAGGTTTAACGTAGAACATGAGATAAGCATATTGCACATTCCCACTGCGTAGGTTTAAGGTTTATGGTTTAAGGTTTAAGGTTTAAGGTTTAAGGTTTAAGGTTTATGGTTTAAGGTTTAAGGTTTAACGCAGTTGAAAAATTTCAACTTTTTGGTTTAAGGTTTAAGGATTCAGCCAATCAGCGGCGACTTGTAGGCGGAGCTTCTGCATTTAACCAATCAGTATGCAGCATCGCGTAAATAGCTATGCCATTCACCGTGTGAATTGTTTTCAAACTCCACATTGTTTGGGCTAGTTCCCTTACTGCGACGCGCACTGTATTAGGATTTTTTGGCGTAGGGGGCATCAATACGAATTCTACTGGAAAAGAGCTCAGCATACCGGCAAGTGCACTAATACAATACGTACACTATGTATATTTGAATACCGAATTTATTTTTTATGTACATAGATTAAATGTACTTGAAGTTTTTGTACTCAAAATAGATCAAACATTGGCTGTTGGAACGTGTTAGCTTGCTTGACACCTCCTATGAACAGTTTTAAATTCAAATTTGTCATTTTCCCGCCTAAATATACACTTTTTGGCGGGCAAGCGTTCTATTGGCTGAAATTATAGCTCCGCCCACCAACATGCGTTCGCTAAACCTTAAACCCGCAGTGTGAATAAAACGCTAATACTTTTTATATTTTTTTTTTTTTATTTTTTTTTATTTTTTTTTGGTGGGTTGGGCGTAGTGTTTGGGGTATATGTTATTTTGTTGTTTTTAAAATTTTCAGGAATTTTTAGATTTTTTGTTTTTTTTGTTTTTTTGTGTATTTGTGTGTGTTTGTTTTGTGTATTTATGTGTTGTTTATTTTGATGTTTGATGTAATATATGATTAAATGTTAATATTGTTATTTATTAATGTTAATATAAACAAAAAGGAGATTTAATTTTTTTAAATTATTTTGTTAATAATTAAAAATTAATTATGTATTTGGTTTAAGGTATATGTAAATATAATACTGTGTTTTAGTAAGATATGGTAGTTTAGTGTTTATATAATTATTATATGACGTGGTGTGTGTTGTTGGGGGGGCGGTTTGGGTGGTGTTGTTTTGTTGTTTGCTTGTATGGTCGGTTGTGTGATTTTCTTTTGTTATGTTGTATGGGGTGGAGGGGGTTGGGGGGTGAGAAATAGGTGGATTGATGAATTTTTTTGTCGTGGGGGGTAGCTACTGGTTTGTGTTTTGTGTGTGTTCTTTTAAAAACCAAGCCTACATTTGACTCTGTACGATAACGTCGAGGTTGCGTTTCAGTATTAATTTTTATGTTTGTGTTCTCTCAGCTAATTGCAGAGAAACGCGTAAATCTTCGCAGCAAGTAGTGACTAGAAATAACCGCGTATTTAGGGATTGTGTCGTTCAGCGTGTTTAAATAAATGTGTTTTGTTTCACCAAATCCTTGTGCGTGTTATATGTAAGATAATGAATTTCGTGCTTCTAATATGCTTGTTCGGTTGTCTTCGTAGATGGAAATATCACTGCACATCAGGTTTCAACTGAAAATTTTGAATACTACTGAAGATTTTGGCCGCAAATGGAGCTCATTAATATTATTGTAAAATAAAACAAACTGCCGTTATTTTAAAGCGTTTTCTTTTACAGTTTGTAAATTTTATATTTAATTTCGTTGAAAGTTAGACCTACCGCTGCTGTTTAATGTTCTTTATTGAAATAGTATTGTTTCACATGTAAGACTAGTCATAAAATACCTGATATTATGCACGACTTTTATGAAACTTGTCCGACAGTGATGCGCAATCTTTGCGAAGCCTTTCCCACTAAATTTTTTTAAAAGTAAGAGTTTACAAAAATACAGTATGAGTGCGTTCTACGTTTTACTGCCACTCGGTTAAAGTATAAATGGAAACAACGTACAAAATAGCACTAGGTATACAGTTACTTGTGAAATTTAGACGTAGGCATCAGCTAAAAACGGAATCGGCAACGATAAAATAAATAGCGTGAGGTATGTTATGTAGATTTTATGAGCCTCTTTCGAATTAAAATTAAATGTGAAATTTCTTTTTACCTTCTACACCTTACAGCTGCAAGTAATAGAGTTAACGTACGCTAATATGCTATGTAGAACCGTTAGAAATGCTCTATTTGCAAATACCTACAAATAGAGTTGAAACGGACAGTATTCCATTTATTTCATTTTTTTGTCTGTTAAATTCAACAGTGCAAAGTCAGTTGAACTTTTTTAACCGCAATTCATCATATAATCGGCTAGTTGGAACACAGCCTGTCACTGTAATTTTTGATTACAAAAAATACAGTCATGATTGAATTTTTTTTCTTCCAGCATTAGCGGTTGTATAACAACTACTACATCTACTAGCGTTACTAAACTATCTAGCAACCTCAAAAGATGCAATTCGCCACCAGACTAAAATTTCTCTGTTACAAAAACTAGCACACGATTTTCTATGTCCTTGATACGCCTTTGTGACAGTTAACTGTTAAAATCCAGTGTGTTTTCATGCAAACAAGTTTTTCATGTTCAGGTTTTTTGTATATGTTATTTGCTGTAAGCAAATTATTTCTGCTAATGTTGATAAATATTTGATTACACGACAAGTGGTGTTTTTTTAGAACATATTAAATTACGTTGAATTTGCATTTTTATTTGGCTCTACAACGTTAGCTCTGACCAAAAAACAAACAAATTGTACAAATTCATGCGATAAGATATAAACAATTTGATATTTTTCATTGGTAAACTTTTTATTTACTGCCAGCTTTGAAGCGCAACCTGTTACCAGTTGTTGATTTTAGGGCGTTAGCTATGTAAATAATATACAATAATATGCAATTGCACAATATATTCTAGGATCTTACTTTCGAGACTGAGGCACTCTTAGGTACTGTCAGGACTAAACTTCTTCTAAAATGAACGTTCGTTCTAAACATCTTTGCACCCCCCTTAGACAGTGTGTTACTAGGTAGATATATTCACTTTTTTAGTTTTTTTAAATTCTTATGTATATATATTTTCGGGTACCTAGATCAATTTCCCTATATTTTGTTGTATTTATTTCACTTCGATTTCAAAGAGTGGCAGGTTCTTTCGCAGTCGCAGAAAAATGTTTACCACAAAACAACCATTTGCTTTGAAGTCAGATGCAAAAATTTAAATCGAAACAAAAAATTCACCATTTTTATGATAATTATGTACTTTAGAATTTTGGACAAGGAGTATTGAAACCAGCTCTTACAGATGACCCTAGGTGCGTACAATAAATAAATATTCATAGATTTTGATCAGTTCAATCTTTTCTCAGCAGTTTCATGTTTCAATGTTTCATGAAAGTAATTACTCATTAGTCCATGAGTAAGTATAATATTGGTGTTTTATGTTTCTAACATGATATTGTGACTCTCAAGCAACTCAGCAATAAAGCACACTCTGGTTAATCACGATTTAACAAAATTTCGTTACTCTGCACGAACGAGCGTGTTCAACTAACCGTCATGTGAGATGATCGAATTTCTACAATAATTGTGGTACACACGACTTGTTGTTACTCCTACATACTTATAACACTTGTACTTGACTTACTTATTGTGTGACATTATTAAATTTTCAGAATGCGATTATGGAAATGCTCAGGCTGCGGAATTCGTGATTGTCAATGTATTTTTTGCGGCGCGGTATTAATAGCCTCAGGGTTGATTCTGTTGGACTTAGCTCTGATAGGAAGTCGCTTTAATCCAGTGAGGAAAGGTAGACATAAAGTCTGGACGCCGGAATGCCAAAATGAATCCTTAAATATAACCGCCCCCATTCCGAACAGTTTCCGTACCAGTTCCGTTGTGCCCGATTATTCGCGCTACGCTATTGGCTACTCAAAAACAATGCACAGATTGTTACGATTGCATAGTGCCTATCATGAACGGGTTAGTTGTTACATTAATGATGATTTTGTGAATCAGTGTGTCGATCTTCTTTTCTGTTCTATGCTTTACGATGTTACACTGACTTGGGCCACAAAAGGACAATGCAAAATACAATGCAATACACAATTAGGTGGTGTATGTATTTAACGTATGTCAGTTCCATTTGTGCCTAGCCGTATGTTAAAATTTGTATAACTATTATGTTAACTCGGCAGGTATCGTAGTTCGTAGTTATTCCATATTCCTACAGGTCATTCAAAATAAATTATCCGAACCTAACTGCAGTATTGATGTACTTTGTTACGCCGCAGCTAGCCTGTTGTTGCGCTATTGTCATTTGTCCAGAGAAACTGCCCCAAAATTTGCCTTGTTCCTTTTTCGTAGTACAACATGAGCAAAGTACCAAAAGAGTACTGAATAACTGAAACTCATGATACTTTGTATGATTGCAGATCCTTTCTTCACAACCGTTAGAGCCAGCCAGAGTGCTGCTTATATCCGCCTGCTATGACAGTTATGCGATGTTTTGCAACCAAACATTTGCTCGCATGCAACATTACGCCACTCGTCACCAGTACACTTTCTACCCAGTCTGGCACAAACCTAATGTCAAGGCAGCATCGGCGTGGCAGAAGGTTTTCATCATGCATACTATTTTTGAGAGCAATACTACGGGTAAGCCTCAATTTATTTATTAAGCATAACAAAAACAGTGCGAAAAAGACTACCTTTTTTAGTTTTGCTAATGTTTCCATGATACTAGTGTTCATGTAATTTTTCATTTTACAAATTTCACCAGCGTATCACGTGTCATATAGGTCTTATTATTTGCAAGTTAAGCTGTAAGTTATTCAAAAAATCAAAAATAAACAAATTAGCTTATTTTTGAAATTTTGAGTACAGTAGCAGCGGTAGGTAAAGTAAAATTTGTTAGTGAACCACTTGCATTCCTTTGTGTTTGTATGTAATACTTGTGTTACGGTGCTGTAAGTTTTTCTATGATATTATTATTATTCAAGGTTATGACATAATCGCTTGGATGGATGCGGACATTTACGTTGCCAATTTAAACATATCCTTGGAAAACTATTTTTTCCTCACCGACTGCCAAACCAGTATCATTCTTAGTCGAGATGTGGACAACTATACTCCCACACATTTCATTAATTTTGCTGTGTTTTTCCTTCGTTATGACCAAACATCACGTAAATTTATACAACGGATGGTTGAGCAATACTATGCAATGGCCTACTATCAAACCAATATTTTTATGGAACAGAGTGTAGCGACATTATTGGTTTACGAAGAGTTCTCTGAATGGACTTCTGTTCTGCCAATGTGCTTTATCCAGTATTTTTGGAATGTAAAATACAGAATGTGGCAGACGGGCGGATTCCTACTTCACATGGTCGATCAGCCAATCAAGAATCGACTGAACACGCTCAATTTTATCTCAAACAACAGCCAGTCTGTGTGGGAAGAAACATTTGCAAATATTAGTCAAATTACTTGTTTCAATGAATTTAGCCAAATACTGCTCAGATAAATCTTAAAAACGACAATGTCTGGGATTCACAAAAGGATTAACTTAAAACTTTGTCCATTAAAAGTTAAACACTAAAAGAAATAGGTGGCATCATTTCACCGACAACACGGAATTCTTGATGGCTAGGTAATAGGTATACTAAAAAAGTTTATGTGGAACTACTGTAATATGTAAGTACTAAAAGTCTGGGCCAGTAACAAAACTAATCCCATTTGCAACTAGCATACAATTTTTCGTTACAATTTTATAAGTTTTTGTCCGTAAAAGCCGTTTTTAAACAATTTGAAAAATTTCTAGACCGGACACCGACATGTGCAGAATCGTGTTTTGTAGTTGATTATTTGTTTTTGTTGCTTTTTAATTTTGATCTCTATTATTGGTCTTATTTATTTTTAAGTAAAAGTTTAAAAGCTAGTTGATAAGTTAGTTAATATTAGTGTTTATTTTTCTGCCCGATGGAAGCAGTTGAACACAGCTATGTTCAGATTCGCTTCTTTCTTGTGTTGAAGATTAGTCAGGCTACGCACTATTCTCCGGAACAAAAACTTTTCCACTTATATGTAGCTACGTGATAGTAAGAACTAAGAAGTAGTTTTATGTTTAATTTAGGGCCGGTTTAGAGACCTTAACTTTTAGGTTCTCAGGGTACACGCAGGGTATGTACAATCGCAAGTGTCTCATTTGGAATTTAAGTCCAATACCTAATAATTTAAATCTGTTGACGCTTACCATATCGTTCCATTTTCAATCATTTTTTACCTTCAAATTTCTCATACGTCCATTTATTCTCGTATTCATTTGATTATTCGTGACACCACTTTTTTGTTGGCCTACTTTAATTTACACCACTGCGGGTTAGTCTTTTTACCGGAATAGTAGTAGTAATAATAGTAGTTTAGTTTTTAGTTTAGGCAGTGATGGACGTTTGATTACGGGTCTGGCTTAGTTTTTTGATTTCTGCTAAGTGTTGACCCTTCCTGTGTTTACCACTACTGCGATTTCCTGGTTTACACCATTGCACTCTTGCTGCACATTCATAAAATACGCAACAGTTATGGTAATAGTAGCGGTAGTAGGAGCAACAACAGTCGTAGGTTAGTAGTAGCACTAGAAGTGGTAGTAGCAGTGGCATTCGCAGTAGTCGTAGCAGTCATTGCAGCAGTCGTAAGAGTAGCGACAGTCGTCAGTCAGTAGAAGTTGTAGTATCAGCGACAAGAAGCAATCGTCGTAGCAGCAGCAGTCGTAATAGCAAGTTAGGGTTGTAGCAGTAGTAGGCTCGATTCAAACTTACAGCCGTATGTCAGTTCAGTCTGCAGAACGACGTCAGTAGCAGTCTAGTGCAGTGGATCAGCCAGCGCATGTGACGTCATAATATTGTCATTTTGTCGGCTGAACGGACATACGGCTGTAAGTATGAATCGACCCTAAGAATGAATCGCGTCAGTTAGCCGAGTTCAGTGACAACTGTATCCGAACTGCAAAAATTTGAATAACGTTTGCATTTATCTATTGCAAAAAAATTAACCGATACTGTCTGAAATAAGTCTGTATTTTTCTGAAAGCCCCACAATTTCTCCATTCATTGATATGAGATACGAAACTAACAGGGTGTGTTAGTGTGATAGTGTGTGTACTAACACTAATAGGTGTGAACTGCGTCGTGTGATGCTGATTTTAATTTCTCTTGCATTCCTTCCATACATACTTTGTCTGAAGCCCAAAATTTAACAGTAATTTTCACAACACTCTTAGCTACGCTTTAAAACAGGAAAAAATGTTGAAAGTTTTTTGGAAGCGCAATTTCAGAGATTTTACATTTACATCGGGCGTCATTGACCAAGTCGTACGCCAGTCTAAAATAACCATGAGATTTCCTTTACAGCACTTATCAGGCGATAAAATTACTGCGTTCTAATGCCAGGCTGTGTTAGAACACCATATGCATGCGTTAGTATTGAGCTGCAGGAGTGACAATTTGAAAAATTTCAAAAAATCGTTAGATTTTGCTATATGGGCTGATTCTTTGACAAAGAATGTTTTTGAAAATGAAATGGTAAGCTTTCTTGCTAACTGTTTAGCTTCAAATTGCAACGCCTAAAGTAAGCTTCAACCTATAGTGAAGTAAAGGATGTTGAAAAATGTCTTGTTAGCAAACGTTATATTACATCATAGTTTCGCTCTAAACAAGTAACGTCTTGAGGTTGTGAGTAGATACTTCGGTACAGTGGTCCCATTAATTTATAGTATTCCATTTTGACAATATTCTAAAGAAAGTCTGACAATATTCTAAAGATTATAAAACGCGGCACATCTGGAAATAATGAGTGTGCTACCGTCAAAGGCGAAGCGGACCAATCTGATCAATGCTTTCGGTGCTAACAGATATATAGATAACCTTTTAAGTTTAATGATTGAAGTTTTTGGAAGTCCCCCCACTGGTTTTATCGCTATTGGTGATGTCAAAACTTAGAACCCATACAGTGTTATCTTTTTCTGCACTAACTTAATTTTGTTTTTTCGTCGCCGCTGAGGCGTTGATGTACTGCCAATTCACACGCACGCGCGTGCACACACACAGAAAAACTGCTGCTGGCTGCTGCAGCCTGCATAGCGTTGGTTTGGCTGTTAGAGTGACCTAAAAAGTCTCTCTGTAAAAGCCAAAATCCTAATATTTAGTATAAGCGGCGGTTGAGGCCGCCGGGTAAACAGCAGTATTACTGTTCCATCGAAGAAGGGTCAAACTGACTCAACTACCACTTGATTTCGAAGGTAAAGTTAAATCAGCCAGTCAATGTGCAGCTATGTACAGTAGAAAATACAGAATACAGGATTCATTCGTTGCATCAATTTCGTGCATAATCGCTAAATTCGGTGATAAATATTGGGAGAAAAATCAGTGCCGGCAATTTTTTATTATAGGTACCCTTATTTAGGAAATGTAAAAAACCTCTTTTAATTTTAGAAAATTTTGCAAGATTGTATAGTGAAAAATTCCTTTAAATAACACTTAAATAACGCTGGAAACTTAGATAAAAATTTTTTTGAGAAACTAATTCTCAATTTGGCACTTACGTTTGCTGAATCTGAAACTTTGGGCCAATTCCTAATATGGACTAAACGGATTAGAATAAAATTTGTTCAAAAATTGTTCAAAATTTAAAAAAAACTAATCTCAGTGGTGAAATAAAATTCATAAAACTTCGCACACGAGTAGGAGGTGTTACATACAAAATTTGAAGCGGAAAATTTAGTGTGAATTTACAGTCGGAATCATGAGTTACTGGCAAAACAAAATTCAATCTAATGCGTTTAATCTATTTTAGGAATTGGCCCTTTGATAAAATGAAAACATATTTCACAACTACTTTTTTGCATATCACTTTCCACTGAACCTTGATCAGTTTTACTCCTTACAGGCACAATTTTAATAAAACTGTGTGTGAAGACCTGAAGACTGCAAAATAACAATTAATAGGTAATCGCAAGAAAATTTGTAAAGTAAGCTGTCGTATACAAATGTGCACAGGTTATCAGTAACAGTTTTGCTGTGAGTTTATTGTTTGTTACTTTTAGGACAAGCATATTTACAAAGTTTCGTCATCGAAGGCAAATTCATATTGTTTTATTTTGGCTGATTTTCTCTGCCTTAGCGTTTGTGCTTTGGTCAGTAAAGGATCGACCGCCCACTGGTGTAATCAGGCTCAGTAGAGTCTCGCGGGTACTGCTCAAACAAAAGAAATGGGAGCCCAACTGTATTCGATTGTCATCAAATCTGTCAGTGACGAAGCAAAACCACAAATTCAACACGGATGTGCCCGATATTGAGCGTTATGCAAGAGGATTTAACCAAACTTCCAAAAGACTTTTCTTGCTGCACAGTACCGAGTTTGAAAAGGTACCTAGAGGGTATATACGTATAAGTGTGTGGCAGCAGAGAAAATAGGTGTGTATTTTTCGGCTAACTTATGTAGGTAATGCCAAAGGACTACACCAAATCGGTACATATGCAAAAGAACTTTATAATAATTTATGAAATAATTTAACTCAGATTATACATAGGCAAACATATATTCTTATGAACTACCTTTGTAAAAAAGGTTTCATTACAATGTTCTTTTTTATTTGACAAAAACCATTTTAGGTCTGAGTCTAAGCTTAAACAGCTTTTGTGAATCAAGCCCCGTGAGTTTATTAACTATATTTATTTCAGACACTTTCATCCAAACCGGCACGGCCAGCTAAAGTTGTATTGTTGTCAGGATGTTATGGCCATTTTGTTTCTATCTGTAATATTACATTCAGTCGGATGAAACTGTATGCAGACTATCACAACTACACTTTCTTGCCTTCTTATATCAAACCTGCTCCTGATGCAGATCCACACTGGCAAAAAATTTTCCTTTGCCACAAACTTGCGGAAAACAACACTGCAGGTTTGTCTACAAATCAGTACAAATTTCTCCATTTAATCTGAATAAAAAAGTTTGGGCAAAACTTTTAATTGTTATTATGAAATTTCGCTACATCAAAGACAATTTCTGTTACTGTACAATGTCACTGCGCCTGCATAATATGCAGGTAGTGTGTTGCACAGAACATGAACGTAGTTGCTGTGCCCTAAAATTGAAAACGGGACAAAATTTGTTAAGCCAACTCGACATATAATGCTCACACGACTGACGACGAGAACTGAAGCTGAGTAGAAAAATCATGAACCTATTTTTGTCACTTTTTTACATTGCAGTTTTATACTTCATAAAATTGTTCAATAGCAGGCGAGAATGCGTTGATTGATAATTTGGAACAGCTAGATGTGTAACAAGTAACAGCTAACAACCAATTTTAAAGTAGGTAATTGAAATAAGCAGAATTTAGTGTCAAATTCGATACGTCTCAGTTATAAAATATTTGACCGGAATCGACCTGCACACAGACAAAACGCCGGTAGTAAAGTATAAACATGATCCGAGATCTACCAGACCAGACCTGATGGCGAACTCTACTCATCAGTGTGCACTGTCAGCTCCTATGCAACAATTACAGCCATGAGAGACCATGAGCCATGAGGCGCGACGTTCACCGTTATTTCTTTGTTTACAAATAACAAAAATCGTTGCCAGCAATCACATTTCGCATCGATTGTGCCAAGCGTCAACTTGTAAGTACCAACACAACACACATACACAATCTCTTTGGCATAGCTGTACGGTTTAGAGTTCGCAACGGGTCGAAGTTTTACGACCCGACCCGACCCGACCCGAGATAGATTCCAACCCGACCCGACCCAACCCGAACCAACCCGATTTCTCGTTAAGCTGCTATAAAAACTCTTAAACACAAAATTTTCTTGTGAAGTTTTTGTTATTAGTTTTTCGTGATATGTAGGTGATACGGTCTGTGAATCTTCAGTCCAGTAGTCATTCTACCACGAGTCCATTAGCCTGAGAAAATGGTCAAACCGGCAAAATTCAACGTAAAAATTTAGGATTTTCACCCAAGATTTTTGACCCGAACTTACCCGCTTAACCCGCGGGTCGGAAAATCTCAACCCGACCCGACCCGTACAGGCCCAACCCGACCCGACCCGACCCGACCCGACCCGATTGCGAACTCTAGTACGGTTCATCAGCTGTACAACACGCGAGCACACAAACACATACACATACGCAAGCGGTATTTCAGCGCAGCCTACAACCGGCCTGTCAATGCACTCAAACTAGGTAAGCATGATTTACATGCGATTTTGGTTTCAGTGCATTGACTGAAATTAGTATGCACGGCCGCTGAGGCGGCCGCGCAAAAACAATTTAGTCTTGCACTTTTTTTAGCTTATCGCTTATTAGTTACAGTGCCTGTGTGCTTCGATATATGTATATGTTAAAAGTCAATGAAAAGTGAAACAGAGTCGCTGTTAAATATATAGTCGGTGGTTCGACTCATTGCTGAAAAGTTTTGCATTACAGCAAACTTGCAGTTTTAGACCCCGAACTTTCTGCTAAGTTTCTTTACGCGATTTGCGGCTACATCTACAGTACCTCTATTGTGTTCATTCGACCTTCCCCGGTTAACTTAGAAAACGGTGACTCTGAAGATAGCATTAAGCGATCCCTAAGCGGTACCTAATGGTTCCGCTTAAAAATCCTAGAAAAACTCTACACACAGACGTGATTTTCTGAATTTATGATAATGTTATGATCTGTGTTGTGTGGAAACATGAAAGTTCATTAGTCAATATATTTCACCTGATATGAAATTGGGATCACGACATTGTAGATTTTAATTTAATAGTCTTAAGCTTTTTAGGATATGACATCATCGCGTGGATGGATGCTGATACTTATATAGCAAATTTGAATATTTCAATTGAAAATTATTTTGCCATAGTTGACTGTCAAACAAAGATAATTTTAAGTCGAGATATCAGAAACTTCATGCCAACTCATTTTGTTAATTCAGCTGTTTTCTTCTTGCACATTGGTGATGTTGTTAGATCTTTTTTAAAACGTGTTATGGCTATATACCACGAGGAGCCGCACTATCAGTTTAATGCTTTTCATGAACAAAGTGCCATGACCTTGTTGGTTTTTGAAGAATTTTCCGCATGGACTACAGTGCTTCCAATGTGCTACATACAATTTTTTTGGCACAACCATTATAAAATGTGGCTGAAGAGTGGGTTTATTCTGCACTTGGTAGATCAGTCGCATCAGCAGAGAAAAGATACATTAAAGTTTATAACAAATAATGCTGAAACGTGGGAAGAAACATTTTACAATGAAAGCAAGACGGCGTGTTTCAATGAATTTCTTATGTACTTTCCAAAACAAGAGTCACGATTTCTGACCATTGTATAGACTGTTGCTAGTCTGCGATGCCACTGTACGGATAAGAATTTTATGCACACTTTGTAATGTCAATGAGTTTGTTCAAGAGTTAGCGAGCCATGGACGCACCAGGCTAGTGGTTATTTGAATTGTTAACTGGAAATATTACTACAAAATGTGGTGAACAAAAGTCTTACTACAAAAGTTGACCACTCATTAAAAACAGTTGGCTTGATTTCTTACTAAACTATGAAATTGTTTTTTGTCCTGAAAACGCATAATTAACATTTTTGGTCCGACAGTTGGGTTCATCCTCATGTTTTTTTTAAGAAACTGTTAACAAAGGTTATTTATTGCTAACGCTGTGTTTTATGAATAAACTATGATTGTTTTTCATTTACTTTCAAATTAACTTTAGTTTTATCACCTGTAAGACCAAATGTAACAAAGTTGTGTATGTGAGATGTTGCAGTTTTTATCAATTCTTTGTTACGGGGCATGTTTCCTGTCATGGTTAATCTTTCAGGCTTAATCTTTTTGTTGTATTCAGCTTGATGTAGTGTTGTCGCAGTGTTTCAGTTAATTGTGATTCATTATTGTGTTGAATAGAAGAGGAGGCCCCAATTTAGAAAGAATGAAAGAAATAAAGGCGCCGGGAATCGAACCCGGGCCGTCTGCTTCGAAGCCAAGCATGCTACCACTACACCACAGCCCCCGAGTCTCATAGGCCCTAATTCACATTTACAACAGGATCCCCCCTTCGATCATCATTGCGACCCTGCAACGATACTCGGTCGATACTCATGCTCCCGTGGCGAAGCCGATGCCTCACGGGCGGAGCACATTCACACGTACATAGGGCCTCCAAGTCTACTTCACTCACACAACACACTCAAGGTTTCCTGGCTCAGTCGCAACCACAGGGTTTCTTGATCGACCCAGAACGATTCCCAACCAATACCGAGGGTTTAACCGGGTCACCCTTAACCGAAACCGAGGATTTTCTCCGGTTCACCCCTAACCGAAACCGAGGGTTTTCTGCGGTTCACCCCTAACCGAAACCGAGGGTTTTTCGGATTACCCTTAACCGAGCGACCTTAAGAAAGAGACTATGTACACATTCATACTGCACACAGCACGAGTACCGTAAGGGTTGAAGTACCAACCTCAACGCAGGGCATGGGGCTCCTAACCCACCTCCAAAGACAGTTCGGAGATAGGGCTGTCCTGAGGACCCGGCCCTAACCCGGGCCGCCTGCTTCGAAGCCAAGCATGCTACACACCACAGCCTCCGAGTCTTATAGGCCCTAATTTTCCTTTGCAACAATTGTATTTTTCTGGCGCACTCTGTTGTATAGCTGTAGTGACTCCACCGGATGTGAAGCAATGCCCGGATATTTTCTTTGGAGCAAGGAGAGCGCTCCGACATTTTGTACAGGAACACTGACGCCTCACGGGAACCATTATATTATAGCATGGGGATGTCACTATGGTATTTCCTCTCATAATGGGGATTAATGGACTGTTTGTTTTCGGCGGGGAAAAGAGCCACTGATTTTTTAAGTATTGTGTCGGGGGATAGATAGTTTATGAAAAGGACTTAGTTCCCTCGGCCTGCTTGATAAGCTTTTTGTTTTTTCAGTTTTTTTTATTAAATGGTCTTGTTGTCTTGAGGTGTAGTCATGTTTCGATGGGTTAGGCGTAGGCCAAGGCATTCTAAAATTCTAGATAAATTGTAGTATTGTATCTCATCGTAATTCCATTATTCTTATTGTTGAAAATTTTTATTTCATTGACCTGTGCTCAAGCAGTCTCCTACCAATTATTTTATCGTAGGCTGGTTTGGCGCTTATGTTTCGCTGTATAACAAATTTCAGCTTCTAGGACATGCTTGAACATGATACTGGTTGTTAGTTAGTTGCTGAGTATATGAGCCCACATTACAGCTGCCCAGTGCCCAAAACGTTTTTACTGCTGCCACCTTAGTTGTGCATTGCTCGCTTGTAATACATGTTGAGCGTTGTTCTCTACAAGCAAAAAATAATTAAATCATATGTATATTAAACGTAAAATTCTAAACAAATTTAACATGTTTTCAACATTTGTAATACTTAGGCTGTCATGACGGCCGCGAGTGCTGACTACTGACAGATCCGCATTCAGGCAAACTTTGTTTCATAAATCCGAATTTTATGTTTCAAAAAAATTTTTGATCAACAAGGACCATTTGACCTTTAACGCTGACTTCACTATTGAAATTGCTTAGTTTAGCTTGATGGGCAGGATTTCCAAAAAACTAAAAAAAGTTTAATCTGATAATCTTTTTTTAGCAGAGATCATTTGGATTGAAAAAAGGCCCACAAGCTCTTTTGGTTTTTAGCTTTTTACTTATACTTAGCTAAGTATTTTATTCTGAAATAATCGCCTGCTAGATAAAGTATTATGTTTAAGTTGAAAAGGGTTATGGCATTACCATAAAGTATACAGTTTTCAATCATAAAGTTTACATAATATTAAGTTTCTTTAATGTCCCATTTTAATGTTTTAAAAGCAACAACAACCGTTCATGTGAAATAAAGACCAACTGGGGCCGGTTTCATAAAACTACAATCCTATGTACAATTGTAGCAAGCGCGCGACAGCAGGCAGAAACTACAATTGTAGCAAAAAGTGGTTTCATAAACCAGCTGTGTATTTTATGTGCTGCTACAATTGTGAAATCACAATCCTAGGATTGTTCTTCCACAATCCTAAGATTGTAGTATACAATTGTAAAATGTCTTTTTACAATCCTAGGATTGTAGCACACAGGTGTGAAGTAATTACAGTCAATTTGGCAGCAAAATTTTACGCAAAATTATTTCACATCTAACAGTTATTAAATCAACATATTCAATCTGAAAAATTGTTAAAAAATGATGCATAACAATGATTTTTAACTAAATACTTAAATACGGAAGCGGTTTCATAAAATTACAATCCTACAATTGTAAACTACAATTGTAGAATTTCAGTTTCACCAAGTCGCCCACAATTGTGAAAGCCTACAATTGTAGATTCACAATGGTTTCATAAACGCTACAATTGTAGGTACTCTCAGCACGTGTAGATGCGCGACTTTTCAGGCTGCTACAATCCTAGGATTGTGCCCACAATTGTTGGTTTCATAAACAGAATTGTAGTTTTTTATGCTGGCTAGAATTGTGAAATTGTGCCACAATTTTCACAATTCTAAAAAGCAGCACACGTTATGTTTTTCAATATTTCCGTTTGGTATCGTTTTATTATTTTGAAATCACGATATGGGTTTCGTTCTATTTGATTGTTTGCCAATTTTGACATTCTTTACGCGTCATGTTCATTTTTTAATAATTATTCACTTTTACCTAAACTTCATTAAAAACTCATCATAATTGAATTAATTTTACAATTTTTTGTCCCTATTTGTAATAAACTTGTAGTTATATAGTTGAAAAATATAATAATACTTTTGTCCGTTGCCGTGTGTCTATTTGCCCTTGAGCTCTTAGGTTCCATGTTCATACGTTCCTTATAACCATAAAACATTCCTTTGGTTGGGCAAACGGACAATAATACATTCCTTTGGTTGGGCAAACGGGCATAATACAATTCGTCCATACAATAAAATACAAGCACAATTAAGAATAGAAAAATTCTTAAAATAATTATAAAAAATGTAAAAAAACTGCAAAAAAATCTAAAAATACAATTAAAACAATAACTTTTACAAGTGACAATAATATAAACCAACAACTGTGCGAAAAATTTATATGCGCACTACCTATATAAGCGCATATAAGATGATCGCCTGCGCAGGGAAACTAATATGCGAAACTCAACGCTGAAAGTGTCCACAATTGTGGAATTGTAGGCTACAATTGTAGAATTGTAGCCTACAATTGTAAGAGTCAGCGTAGAAATGTAGGATTGTAACTAACAACGCCAGAATTGTGTGCTACAATCCTACAATTGTAAATTCACAATTGTAGGATTGTAAAATTTTCACAATTGTTTTATGAAACCGCATTTGGCTACAATTGTAGTTTGTCGCTACAATTGTAGACATGCTACAAGCCTAAGATTGTAGAATTCTAAATTCAATGAATTCAACTGCTGAAATAGAACGTAATTCTACAATTCTAGACAAAAATCACGTGTCACAATTGTAAGTTTATGAAACCAACAATTGTGATCTACAATTCTAGGATTGCAGTGAACATTTCATGCATGCAGCAGGCGAAGTGAAGGCTACAATTGTGATGTACAATTGTAGGATTGTAAGGTTACAATTGTGAAGTTTCACAATTGTGGCTAGCTTGATGAAACCAATTTCACTGCATTTTCACATTTCTAGGCTACAATTGTAGGATTGTAGTTTTATGAAACCGGCCCCTGGTCTTTATTTCACATAAAGGGCAGATTATGCTATGTGCTTTACTTTCCTCATTTGGTTTTTGTGTGAGGTTTACATTTAGAGTTAATTGTAGATATTAAAATCTTTTGAACAAATGATAATATATTTCTTTTAAATAATTGAGGCCCTTGTTACTGTAGAGCTTACGAAGGCAATTTCTTTGATAAAGGTTTAGAATGCATTTTTTGCATCTTAAGTATGAAATGCCAAATAAACTGAGCTTATTCGAAAAGGTGCTTTGAATAAATTCATTTTTTTCTCAGCTCTTGTTTCTAGCGAGCTCACATAAACGTGACTCACGTTCACTTGACCAAAATAGAATTGAAATTATTGATGCCCAGTTCTACATTTTATCAAAAGTACATAATAAGGAAGAGGATGACAATGACACTTTTGCCTGCCACCTGAAATCGAGATAGGCTATGTCTCGATTCGAGGAGGGTACCCCCTTGAAATCAAATTAAGGCGTAAACGGCCGGACCATCGTTCCGGCCGATAGCTAGAATAGGGAAGAGTGTCATACTCTTTCCTCTTGCTACATATTATGCAGTACTCTTGATATTACCTACCTAGAGTTAAGAAGTTCAGACCCTTTCAATACATAAATGTTTTTCAGCAGTTTTCAAACTTTAAAATGAGCCTACAAATTTAAGAATGAACAGGATTTGCTGATTCTTAGGATCAGTTTCAGTAGGGCTTTTAATTTTTAGTATGAAATGCATTTATGTATTTCCTTATGTATTTCCACCGCATTTACTTTCTCAAGTAAAATTATTGACTTTACTATTACATATGTGGCTTCTTTTTAGCTGCGATGAATTACACTGATTCGTATCGTATGGACAATATAATGGCATCGGTAGCTGTGTTTGTAGTAGTCGTTCCGGGATTCATTATGTACGTCTTGTTCATCAGTGCTGTTCTTGGAAAACATGATATGCGCTCAGAATCTTACTATAAGCTGGCAATTTTTATGGGTCTTGCCGAGTCACTTAGTTTGCTATCAGTCAGTATTTTTGTGATACCATCAGTCGCTGTCGGGTATTATGTGTTTGGTGACTGGGGGAACACTGTTTCTGGATTTATAGCTGATTCTTGCTACAGCACTACTTTACCAGTAATGTGTGCACTATCAGTAAATCGCTATTATTGCGTTTTCAAGCGAGCTACATTTAAGCAGGCTTTTTCAAAGGCTAGACTTTTTGTAATAATGATAGTTTCTTTGTCTTATGGTTTAACTCATGCCGCATTGCGTTCAGTTTATTGTCCTGTTTTGTTTGACCTGAACTGGTACTGGTTTTACTTAGAAAGGAAAACGGATGGAAGAATTTGTGCACTGGCTGAATTTTCTGCAACTTGTAAGTTTTTGTTAGCTCTGGACAAAAATATGGCATATTGTCTCAATTATTGATTGTTTATTAGTTTTCTGATGCCGTAGGGAGTTGATTATACATTCTGCGAGATTTATTATTGACTTGATCTTTATGTAATTCTAATTAATTCTAATTAAGGTGATTTTTGATAAAAAGTTTACATTAAAGTTAGAGCATGCTGTGTTAAGGGGGTAGTGTTGCGAAAGCAGTCGATTTTGCGTAACTGTAAAACATTTTTAGAAAAAGATAAGACATCGTTCTATATATATTTTGAAAACATATGTTGAGGCAAGTATTTTCGCCAAGTTTCATCAAAATCGATGCAGTATACTGTTTGCAGTGAGGTCGCAAAGTCGGAAAAATGACGTTTTAAAAACCTATTCACATTCGATTTTTTCGTCACAATTATCAACTTATTTGTTTAGTTTGTTTACATAGACTAAAAGGACATATGTTGTAGTTCATGCACACAAAATTTAGTGCAAATTGCTTGAGTGGTTGCGGAGTAATATCTGTTTGAACTGTGAAACTGTGCGTAAACAGTGAGGTACTCACAGCAATAATGATAAATTGTGAAAAACTTAGACGTTTATTTTAAAATCAAAAGAAAAACGAACCTTCATTTTTCTTTTTTCTTATTTTTGGCAAAAAACTGTGCGTCGACACGTTATGTGTGCTTCACAAGCTGGCCAATCTGATATCTGGCTGAATTTTTTGAATTTTCATGTCCTTATTGTGTGATGTCTGGCTTACAATCGGTGATTGGTTCAAGATATTGGTAGATATTGGTAGTCTACTGTCTGGCAGTACTTATTTAACACAGTATAGCATTGGACTAGTTTCTCAGTGAACGTACAAGTTCAAAGCAAAAAGATCTCTTTTCGCAACCTATGAGCAAAACTGCTTTCGCGACACTACCCCCTTAATTTATTTTTTCTAATCGTAATACGAACAGATTCAAAATAAAAAAAAAACCATGCGTAGATATCTTTCAAAAGGCAATTTTATTGCTTGATACTTTCAGGGTTTACTGTAATATTTTCGTTGATGCTGAATGTTCTGGTGTTCAACTACTATCGCCAGCATCACAAGCAAATGACCAACATCACTAACGATCAAGAACGAATAAAGCAGCAGAGAGAATTCAAGCTTTTTGTTCAATTATTTATTATTGTTTGCAGTTTATCTGCAATGGAAACCTTTTATTATTCACTGTATTTCACCTTACCTTCAAAATGGCTTGGTTTGGGGGCAACTCTTGCATTCATGGGAATGGTTGCAATCAACCCATGGGTTTATATTCTACTAAATCCTCGTTTGAGAGCAAAAATAAAAAGTTTTCGGGCAAACAAAAACACTTTAATTCAAAAAGTGACGATAAACGAACAGTAGACAAAAGTCAAACGGACAGTAAAAATGAAGCTAATAATGTTGTTGAATTATTATTATTACGAACTTTATTTTTGATTTGCGTAAACACCGTCAGGAACTTACTAGCAGTCGGTATGGAATAACTTATGCTTGTTACGCTAACAGTGATTCGTATTTCCTTATTCCTGTTGTGCCACAGCACAACAGGTCTCTAATTTTGATTTCTGGCGGAATACACTGGGCTTGTAGTACAATGTACGTCTGTGCGTTAGTTTGCTTTGCATATTAGAGCTACTGCGCGAGCGTCACATCATTGTCTAGTGCAAAAGTTACACTGTAAGCTGGAAAAATGTCAATGTGCGTTTGTTTAGTTCATATGTGTCACATAGTGCGCGTGTGTCACATTGCTGATAGTACCAACATTTTACCAGATAATTTTGTTGGCAGCATCTTATGTTATTTTTTCATAAAATTACAAAATAACTTCATTTATTCTGCAGAAAAGAGAAACAAAATAACAAAAGAAAGGCAAGATTATTCCTGCGAACTGTAGTCATTTTTGGGCATGAAAGAATGAATACACTTCTCACTCATCAAAACAACCCATTCCTACATAATTTGTTGTTAGATAATTAAAACTCTTTCCAGTTTTTGCATAAACAACTTATTGTAAGATGGCATAAAAACGCATTGAACTTTTGCATACACATTTTTCAATAAGATAATTATCTGCTGCACAACAGGTTTTAGCTGACCTCTGGTCGGCTTACTTGAACATTATTCTTAATACTTACTGAAGGTTTTGCCGCAGGTTGGGCTTGTTTTTGTATTAACTTAAGTTGTATATTGTAGTTCAAATCTTTATAAGTTGCAGTGTTTTGTTATTCGCTAAGATATATAGAGTGGGATTCACAAAGCGCGTTTAAACGCAGTCTAAGTTAGACTGCGTTTAAACGCAGTCTAAAACGTTGGTCTAAGTTAAACATGATTCACAGAGATTGATATGATTAGTGTGTGTCATCTGATTTTTATGTTCTATTTCAATTGAAACCTTGTCTAACTTAAACGAACGTTTAGACCGAGTCTAAACGTGATTCACAAAGCCCGTTTAAGTTAAACGGGCTCGTTTAACAGAATTCTTTATTTTATTCTTTTTTCAGTTCTATTTCAGAACATTTTGCTCTAATACGTACCGACAATGCTATTAATTTAGGTAATAAATACTTTTCAATAAAAGTTAATTTGAAATTCAAGTTAATTACGTAGTTAAAAAGAAAATTTGACAATTGGTAAATAAGATAATTAATTTACTATTTAACATACAATTTTATTAATTAAAAATTGACATTAATTGAAACAATTACAACAACAACCCTTAAAAATACCTAAAACTTGAGCTATCTTATTGCAATTTGCAAGTTAAAATAACAAAGATGAAGCAACAGCATTAAGCGATAATAATGAGAACAGTTTATAGTTGGTATGATTATGCTTAAAGCTCAATGCCTATTATTATTTATTATTATTAATTATTACTTCAGTAATTTTTGTAATTTTTAATCATTTTTATCAATTTAAGATAATTAGGTAGTTGACGTTACTAACTTTAGAGCTTTAAAAACTGTTAAGAGCAAAAATTAATAAGTAAACAGTATTGTAAACAAAATTTTTCTACTATAAAACTAATCGCCACATTAATGATATGAACGTATACTAGCAGCTAAAAAGTAAAATAGACATGATAATACACGATATTGTTAGCCTATAAGTTGAATAAGAACTAATTAAAACTATAAAAGTAAAAAATGTTAAAAAATACTTATGTAAAATAATGAAAAAATACTTAGACTAACCTTAGACTAGCCAAAAGGCTAGTCTAAATTCAACACTAGCGGGCGTTTAAGTTAAACGAACGTTTAACTTAGACTGAGCTCGTGAATCAGGAATAGAACGTAATCAAATTTAGAACACGAAAATAGAACAAAATTTACACGCTAATCATATGCAGACTTAGACTGGGTCTAAACGTTCGTTTAGCTAGACTGCGTTTAAACGCAGTCTAAGACTTAGACTGGGTCTAAGTTAAACGCGCTTTGTGAATCCCACCCATATTATCTTCACGACACTCGCGCTGAATAAACTTGTTGGCATAAAGTGTCTTTTTTGCTCCTTCGGCGTCTGCTTTAATAGGTCGGCTACTGTTGTCATTGGTCTTCAGCTCATCTTGTTTTGTTTTATTACTAAACCCTATTTCAAGTCGATATAGTAACTTAATGGATCTTGTTAGTTGGCGATCTCCAGCCGTCACAACGTATAATTTCGTCCTAGCTAACATTTTGCTTGGCAAGTTTTTAGTTTTCAGTTAGGTCCTGGCGGCTTGTCTTGTATATGAACGTCTCCAACTTTTGCCCAGCGGGATGTTGAGAGTTTTGTATGATGCGGTCCGCTTGCATATTTTTTGTAAATTTGACATTGTCTTAAAACCTTCTGTACAAACCTCCTACCGTACCCAATAACATTCTCGCAGTTTGACAAAGCCCTGTTTATACAGGAGTGACCTAGTTTGTTGTGAATATCCGTTATAACAAATTCTGCATACGTTCTATTTGGGGGCAGGTATTTTGGTATTCTCGAAGCTTTTAATTTCTTGATTTCTTGAATTTCTTAAATTAGTTGAGTTGATTTTGCTAGCGTGTTTCCAGTTTCCAGTTTCCACCACATGGTCAGTTGGTTGGATTAGTGATAATCATACCTAGTTGATTCAATTAACACAGATGTACATGGGGATTTGGGGAAGCCAAGCTCTAGATTTGAGATTTCGGGACGACTCCCATATTTGAAGCCTTGAGGGTATACCCTGATTTATGGTGGGGTCTCCTCCACATGTGTAGCTACGGCCTATGATTTCATTAGTGTAGGGAGGTACGGGGGGTATGGTAAAAAGGTAAAAAGGGGAAAAAGGGAGAAAAGGGTCGCACCACGTCTGTGGCGATAGGCCACAAATGTGTATGGTGTAATATTCTTGTTATTATTATTATATAGGTACTCTTGGTTTTTTAAAAAGATTGTCACGTGTCCATTTTCCAATTAATTTGTCATCTTCACATACCTGTTCACATTGACATCAAGCGTCCTGCATTATTTACGACAGACAAAGCTACTACTGGAAAATGGGATTTTTTAGCTGAGCTGTGAACGTTTTTTTAATTCCAAAAAGGTCCAATTCTGTGTAGCACTTTGAATAAGTGGTTGGGTTACAAAAAACCTCACACTTGTACTGCTCTTGTTTTATTTGGTGAAAATATATTGAATCCTTCTGGCTTTTTTCATAACTTTTATGTTGTTACCGTTTATGTTCTGTGATTATTGAAGGTTAGTGATTTTCGCAAAACAATTTCGATTGTGAGAAATGTCTAATTTCACAAGAAATCTATCAGACGACATAATCGCAGCCAGTCTTATTTTGGCCATTTCTTTGCCTGGATCAATTGTATATATTTTATTTATTGTCGCCGTTGTGAGCAGCAAAGATATACGATCTCATTCTTATTATATGCTGGCCGTTTTTATGGGTGTAGTAGAATCTTTAATATTAATTGTCTGCTGTGTCCTGATAGTTCCTTCTGTTGCTTTGGGAACATATATTTTTGGAGAGCCGGGAAACAGTTTTTCTGGTTTTATAGCTGACTCTTGCTTCAATACAACTTTGCCAGTGATGTGCGCATTATCTGTTAATCGTTACTATAACGTGTTCAAGCGGGAACTATTTAAAGATGCATTTTCGCTCCGTAATTTACGCATCATTATGGCGGGTTCTCTTGGTTACGGTGTTGGTCATGGTATTTTTCGATTTTATATCTGCCCCGTATCATTCAATCTGGAAAAATATTTTTGGGACATGTCGTCAGAAATAGTTAATAATGGTTTTTGTTCAGTCGTTGAACTTTCAATAACATGTAAGTTTTTTGTTAATTACAGCTTTTGAGATACAACTGTAGGAATATACTGCAAGCCGTTTCTTTCGGCAAAGTTTTAGCTGTAGGTCAGTTTGTAGCCTGCAAGTTGGCTTGAGAGTTACTTTTGTTTGCGTGTCCTGAAAGTATTCAAGTTATTAGAAAAGAAAGAAACGTATATTGTTTCCGGTTGATTTGTGCAATTGAAACTCACCACTTCACACATACTTTTTCAAAATCTGATATTTTGTTCTTTGGTCTTACCGTTCTGGTTTTTTCACCAGAGATCGCGAACCGCAATTAGATAAGGAATTGAATGGTAAACAAAACTACTCGTTTTGAGCTCGTTTAAGCTATGCACCCTTTTTTGAGCTATGTAGGTGTAAGCAATCAAAGTTGGTGAATCACTCAGCATTCATGCTCAGGTTATTCTTTTATCCACGCCATTGAACCAAGAGGAGGCTAGGAAACTATGTGTCCAAGCCCAAAATCATACGGAATAAGACGAGCTGCCAAGCTTCCGATTAACCGTCCAACGTCTTAACCAGTTAGCTGGTGATTAATATTACACAGCGTTAGCGTTCACTTTCATGCGTTGCTTGGTTTAAGCGTATTAAGATAAAACACCAGCACGCTTAAAACGCGACTTAGGTAACATCAACTTGGCTTTTATGTCATAAATTACTTTCATTTTCAAGTTCAAAGTTCAAGTTCAAAAAGTTAAAAAAGTGCATAACGTGTTATCATGCAAATATCCTTTTCTGTCCATTTTAGGGTTCACAGTGATATTTACTTTGTTTCTGAATTTTCTTGTTTTCAATTATTATCGCCAACACCACAAGCAAATGAGCCAGATTGTAAATAATCAAGAACGCATTCGCCAGGAACGAGAATTCAAACTATTTGTGCAATTATTTGCAATTGTTTGCAGTTTGTTTGCAATGGAAACGTACTACTTTTCACTTTATGTTTTACCAAATTCAAAATGGCTTAGTCTTGGTGCACTGCTAGCCTTTCTTGGTATTGTCAGTATTAATCCGTGGATTTATATGGTATTTAATTCTAGACTAAGAGCACAGCTTCATGCGATAATCTATAAGCAAACAACTGTTACAACTATTGCGTAAAAATTCTTTTAGTATGCATTGTTTATTGTTAACGATTGCAGTATCTTTGATATGTGTTATCAGTCCAAGCATTGGATTTTAATTGTACAGTCAGTTTCAAATGAAAATGCCTCTTAGCGTCCAAATTCCGACGCCAGATGCGTCGGATGACATCATCTGACGCGTCGAGATTATATCACCCGACGCCAAGCTTGCTGGCCTCGCTAGGAAAAGTGTTATGTCATGCGACGCCAAATGAAACTCGATAAAGTTTACTCAAACAAAAGGTAAATTACTTTCAAATCAGAAAAAAGTTATCTTTTTGAACTTTGTGTGTGAAGTATCCCCTATTTCTAATAGATGCTAACAATTGGGGGAGAGTCTGCCAGGTTACATAAGACTGTCTGGCTTACTGTGCAGAAAAATTTCAGTGTATATACTAAGCTTTTTCTATGCTATTTCTTAGTATAAATTTTGAAAAATGTATAAAGTCATTTTCAATAAATTTAAAATTTTTATCTAAATCTTTTGCTAAATTTAATTTAATAACTTGTAGTACACTTAAGTGCTTGAGTTTTATTTTAGCCAACCCCCCATGCACTAAAAACGTCGGCCCTTTGAATTTAAGTTGTAACCCAATTCCAATATTGACCCAAAATGCTTGGTAAAAATTTGGCGTCGGATGACATTATCCGACGCGTCGGATGACATTATCCGACGCGTCGGATGACATCACCCGACGCGTCGGATGACATCACCCGACGCGTCGGAAATTTTGGCGTCGGCCGACGCGTCGGAGGCATTTTCATTTGAAATGGACTGTAGCATTCCCTATTGTAGAACTTTTTTTCCTTAGTTCTGACGTCTATATTCATTACAAATGCTATATTTGTCCTCACCATCCCGAAAGTTTATGCACGGTGTATTCGTACTTGTGATGATGCGATGCACGCTGAACGCATGATTAATAGCCAGGTTTTTGCCACCTTACTATGGGACAAGTGGTTGTTAAAAGACAATTTCCCAAAACCAAAAATAGAATGCTACAAAGGAGTCACTAAATCTGATTGTGAAAACAGTGAAAACAACAAATACACAACAGGTTCTAACTGCTCTATTGGCATAAAACAATACCGAGAAAAGTATTAAACGGCAAAAAGTATTGAAACTACTTTGCAAGCAGCATTGCTGAACAATTTTTGTCAAAAATTTTCCCAATTGTTTTGCAGTTTTTTAATAAGTGCGCACGTAACTACGTCTTCTGTGGTTACGATTATGGTGATTATAATGCAAACAAATTCATACGAATTAGAATAAATGGAAAAACATCAAAAATGAAATTATTTCTAAAAAAGTATGTATATGTATGTATAATACGAACATCTATGTAAATGGGATGCATACTGTAGCCACATACAGACTTGCGTGTTAAAAAACAACTTATTTATAACAAAATTAGTCTAAATTTACCGCTTTGTCAATTGCTTTAATCACGTTTAAAACTAAAAATTGACTAAAAATAGTCACAACAACAATTCTTCTTCTCCTTCTTGAATTATCCTTATGTATTACCTATTACTACCTCCTTATGTATAACTATTCTACTTCCGTATGTTGTACTGGTCTATTTAAAATATCACACTTGTTGAATATTTAAAAATGAATAAAATTAATTAGTTAAATAGCTTCACTATTATTCTAGAGCTTCCAGCTATATCTAAAAATTTAGATATTAAAACCTAGCGTGTTCTATACAAATGACGTTAATTTGAAATTCAGGCAGAATCGAAGAATAACATCAATCCAAACACATTGTGTGATTTTGATGACCAAACTGTTAAAATGCTTGTCAAAAACAGAGAGGTGATTTCATGGTCTTGCTGATGGCTCACACGTCAAACCTATTGTAGCAAAGGCATCGCAAAAACTAAAGAAATGGTCCATAGAAATTTATGTTCAATTGCTGACGCATGGTAAAATCGGTTTTTTATAAGCTGACAGATATGCATAGGTAAGCTAAGTTCAATCCTTAGTCTTTAGTAATTGAGTTAATCTTTAGCACATTGTGTTTGACAACAGGAAATGTATTGTCAAACGCAATGTACCAAACAGCCTTAAAAGCTGATAACTCAGCCGAAACATCAGTCTATTTGTGTGCGTTGTCTGAGATGCCTGCGAATTCTCTCGTGCTATTTCTTTTGCTGCTTCCAATATGTTGTCACGCAATTGGTAACTCAATTTTACGACTAATTCGTTTCACCCCACTATGGAACTCTGAGGACTTGCAGAAGATCAAAGAAACTGCAAATACAAGTCGCAAAATATCTACGGAAGTGACAATTGCACATGAAAAGCTGGTGGGAAACAAGTTTCATCCACAGATGCAGAAAGACACTGAAAAAAATCTTGAAATTATGGCTGGCGAAAACTTTGGTAAGACATTTTATGGTCACCAGCGTAAAGTATATGCTACACCAGCACTAAAGCGGCCGCCAATTTACATTGGATAAATAAACTACACTAAATCTGTTGTTGTGAAGTATGATTTTCTCATATTATTGTTATTTTAGACTGTTCAACTGTGACAGTAAGTTAACAAAACAAATACATATGTATACATATCTACTTTTGTTTACAAAATAAAGCGAGCAATTAAATATTTTTAATCATAATAGTTTGTTTTTGCAGTAAGTATAAGCAGTTTAGAGGACGCAACGAGTATCACTGAAGAGTTTATCGAGTGAAGTTCAAATCACTCGTATAGATCAGCAAAAGCATAATACCGACTATTTATTTGGTGATGTAGGCAATTTTGACTTTGTATTTGGCTCTTACTTCAGTGCAGCTTTCTAGTTAAGATAAAATATTGCTCCCGCAAGACTGTTGTAGTAACCCATCCTATCCACACTAACCACATGTAAATTGCAGCTCAAAACGTATATTGTACACATATGCCACGACAAATGTCGTTCTAGTACCTACGGAAGAAAACACCCTTTAAGGTCTCACACGAGGGCGCATTGCATGCCGCACGCCACGGCGCATTGCATCTCGTACGCCATGCCGGAAACCATGGAGCAAAATGCGTGTGAATAGGCCATTAGAAGGCATGCACTAACAAATTCCCTACGTTCGGACTCATATTCTCATAACTTTTTGCGCGGCCGCCCGGGCGGCCGTGCATACTAATTTAAGTTAATGCACTGAAACTGAAAATGTCTCAGTGTCAGTGCATCAATGAAGCCTGCAGGATTGATCTGCGGTGACTTTACAACTAGCAGCGCGTACGTTGTGTGCGTGTATCTACGTGTGCGTGTCTCTGCATAACAAACGACAAGTGTAAGTTATAGCACGATGTAGCGTGCACTCAGCGATTTATACGCACTGTTACGGGAAGCGCCAAGTGCATGAACGAGTTCGCACAGCGCACGAGTTTATATGCACGCGGGCTTCACGTGCCAGTGCGTATTAGTTGCTGAGTGCATGCTACAAAGTATTATAACGTTCTTATAATATGCCTGTCTTGAAATATACAGTGCAATAAGTCAATAACTAAGGATGCACGCCTACAGCAGTGCAATAACTAATGCACGCTGTGAATCTAGCAGCGCGCACTTAGTTATTGGCTTTACTTACTCATTCAGACTCGATTCGAAATGAAAAACTAAGTAGTAGGTAATGACAAAAAATTTTGATGCGTGCCGTGCCTAATATTACCGATGCGATTTCGCCATGTCGAATTAAGGGCGCTCGTCAACACGAGTGCTTGGTACAATAAACTTGCGTACACTCCGAGCGGCATCAAAAAAGTCGTGCAAGTCCTCGACCATTTAAGAAATTGTTTTAAACGGCATGTGCTTGCTGAATATTAGCACAAGGGAATGTTTGAAAATTTACGTTTAGTTTATTAACTTGTAATTTTGTTACCGTTAAAAAACAGTGGGTGAAAATCACACGGCCACATATTGGAGCTTGGGGATTGATAATTTAAACCGTTTCTACACCACTTCCCTACCATTCAATTAATTTTCATATCTTCTTTTGATTTTGACCTTCGTTTGATTTTGAAAGTTTGAAACTGCAGCGCCTCTGTTCCTGTTGTCACCTTGTATAGATTTCTTTTTCCCTACGATTCTTCTGCTCAATATGTCTTATCAAAACGGTTCAACGGTAATGTACAAACGCGCTTAAAGTTATATAATTTTAAGCTTAAGTAGATATATATATTCAACGTATAGGTATGTTTATTGCAATCTTAACATCGTTAACATACATTTTTATGCAAGGAAGATTAAATCCGTTCCAGATAAATTACATTTCTCACAGAACTAAGGTCTTGTATCGCATAGGAACAGATCGACCCTCAAGTTTTATGGCTTGACGGCTTCTCAGGTGAATACACCGCGGTATGACAATAACAGGCTTTCGGTGTTTAGGGTCCATTTTCGCCACACTCGCTTTTTTAGCAGGTGAGAGATCTCTCGTTGTGTCGTCCAAATATGTATACGGCATGTCCTTGGAAGGATATTTTGCTAGTGAACACATTCCTAACATTTAAATTTCAACAGTATTGTGTGAGTTCAAAAAAGTAATGTACTTAGGCGGATGGGAACTCAAATAAATCATGTAAAGTAGTCTCATTTTCTTAACCTAAAGCCTACCTATGCATTGATTGCAGATTCAGTACACATTTTTTGTATAATTTCATACATAGCATGACACCATGAGTGTTTTTTTAAAAAACGTTCACCAACATATCACATAATATTGTTAATTATTCTGAGCACAGTATGAAAAAAACGGTTGACTAAAATTGATTGATTCTTTTTGCTTAAAAATATAGAAATTATTATTCAAAGAATTAATATAAAGAATAATAATATTTTCATTTGTTTGGCTTGCGGTGACTCACCAAGAGAAGGCTCGGTTTTATCTCAAGTTTACCTATCGTGCGGGCTGTCTAGGTCTGAACAAAAGTATTGACGTCGGGCCTGAGGCTTTTACTTCCACAAACTTCCTTAATATTCTCGAAACCACACGAGCTAACCTAAAAAATGCCTAAAAATAGGAAAACGCAAAAAGTAAGAACTATTGTAAAATGAGGACATGGGCAGATATTGAACAAGGGGGAACAGTGAAAAACAATACGCAAATAATATGCCCAAAAGGCACCTGCATTCGGAAAAAACAGACATTGGTAGCTAATTTGCATAGGGGAGTAGCGGAAAAATGGGATAAAATTCGTGTCCAATGTAAAGTGACATTAGAAGGGTGTCTAATCAGGATCAGCACAATGTTGAAATAGGATCAAAGGGGGATAAATGGGATCAATCACAGGTTTCGACAACACAGAACATCACAATTAACAATTGCTAGACATTCTTCACATTACAATATTGTCACTAGGTCGTCCAAAAAATTAGTTAAAGCTCTAACTTACTATCTACATACATATTTTCGTGAACTGTCAGATATATCTGAAGTTTGGCACTGCTGTAGCGCAAAAATGAAACGAATCAAATAGCGCTGTATATATTTATCTGACATCGTAACCAAATTTGCAAAAAGCATAGCCGAGCTACGTAATATAAAAACTAGAACTCAAATGCCCTTGGCAAGTATGGGTTATGGCACTGGTTGGCGTGCTATAAGTGATTTATACGCATGTTTCTGTGAAACTCCGAGTGCAGGAGCACGAGTGCGCGAAGCGCACGAGTGCACCTGCACGAGGGTTTCACACATGCGTATAAATTATTTGAGCACAACCACCAGTGCTAAAAGTAACTTGTAAATCGATTCGAGTATAGCGTGCAGTAGAAGTAGACTGCACGCTGCTGCGTGCACTATAAGTCGGGTTATTGCACTTTACTGTAACACTGGATCGAGTTATGTAATTATAAGATTATTGTCGTCTAGCCGGTAAGTTGAAAATCGACCTACATAATTAAACCAATCTGTTAACTTGTGTTTTCGTATTTTGTCTGATGGACCAGAAGAGATATATAAGCTAGCAGTTTCAGTTTGGAAGTTTCAGTGAGAACTTTTAGTAAAAAGATGACACAAGGAATGGGTACAGACTACAGAACTGTAGTAGCTTCTGTTGTAGTACCTATTATTAATATGAAGTCTGTTCAAGTAAATATATAGCACTGACCCCTGTACTCTCTGTTTTAATTTTAAAAATCGAGAAAACTGACTAAAGTGTTCTCAAATTAAAATAGAGCAACAAACACAAAAGTCCACAATGAAAAAACGAAATATACGTTGTGTTCAAATCACATGTCATGATCATGCCATTAACTAATTTAACTAACAATGATTCATTGGAATGCTTTTATTGTAGTTTTGCAATTTTGGATTATGAACAGTCAACAATTATATGTTCCGATCAGTAACCCGAGCGCGATTTATGAAGGCATATATTCCACTGATAGTGAACGCCGTTCAACTGATTTTTGCCAGTTGAGTTGTTGCAAGGGTCACCAAACTTGTATTGTTGAAAATAACCAACCCAAACAATGCTTCTGGAACAACATCAGTAAAACGAAATGCAGTCGAAAAGATGATAAAGATTTAACTTACAATTTTAAGCCTGTGAATGTCGATACAGAAATTCCAGATTATTTTAAGATTATATCGCTACTAAATCTATGTCCTTCATTCTGAACAGACAGTAAATTTCCGGTGTCATTGTGCAGTAAATATGCGTTACTTCATATTCCGGGACTTTACTCGCACAAACGCCAAAAGATACATAAGGTATATGCGAATAAGTTTACATGTTGATCAGCTGCATTTGATCTGCGCTGCGTAGAAAAGTTAGTGTAATACGTGATCCTGTAATATAACCTCATATGGATTTGTCATATTTCTCATTTGGAGTGCAAATCCTCAAGTATCCTCAGTATCTCGGTGCAGTCGCACGCTGCATGCAAGGGCCGGTCAACTAGCTGACTGAATTAGAATGTAGACATTTACGTATATACATAGTAAGAGTAGCAAGCGTATATACCAGCTTGCTATCGTACAGTAACTAATTTGCATACATTTATGCAAATTAGATAGTCACCTTGACAGCAGTTGCGAAAGATTGTCACTTCAGCTCCAATCTTACTTGGCGTGAACTCTTCATAAGTTCTGCTTACCCTTGCTGCACCCGCCCTCCCAAGCAAAAAAAATGCAGTTACGCAGCAAAAAAATGTTCTGCTGTAATTTTAGCAATCCTTAAAGCAGCCAAATGGGTCCGCCAGGCAGCAACAATGTCCGTCTTAGCCCCGGTGCAGATGGTCATTTTTGCTCTAAGCGCCCTGGCCCCTTCCACTAGATCAAGCTACCTTCGAGCCTGTTACCAGTTCATAACTTTCAAGCGCAACATCCTAAGCCACGAACCATTTCCCGCCACAGAACTTGAAATTGCCCAATTTCTGATAGCAAAAACCCAGAGCAGTGGCTCAGCATCTGCGGTAGACTTGATAATGAGCGCTCTAAAGTGGGCGCAACAACTTGCTAATTTAAAAGACCCAACAACTGCGCCCACGGTCTCCCTCATTGCTAGAGGAATAAAAAGACTTTATGCAAAAACTCCATCTCGCAAAACACCGTTTACAAAAAATCACATCATCCAAATTTGCTCAAAATTTGCGGGGCCAGCAGCAGGCCTCAAATACGTGAGAGACTCTCTATTTTGTCTACTAGCCTTTACATGCGCATCCTATCGGGCGTGCGCCTCTCATACAGAGCTGCCAGACTCCTCGTGAAAAAGGTGGTCGCCGCTATAGGCCTAGACCCAAAACTCTTCAGCACCCACAGCGGCAGATCAGGGGGTGCAACAAAAGCTGCCATGTCGCAGGTATCAGATCGGCTGATCTCGTTGCACGGCCGTTGGAAGTCAGAGAAGTCCAGAAACATGTACATTCTGGACACCGCTGAATCCCGACTACACGTAACGAAGAAAATTCTCGAATAAATAAATTATAATAAGTCAACTGTTGGGCACTGGCCCTGTAACTTTGTCTTGTATACCATTGTTCATGCCAAGGAGCAAGTAAAGGAGCACACACACCTGCTGGCTAAATCTTCTGTATTAGTACAATAGAAGTAGCATTATTGCGACAGAATATGGAAGCGATAATGATGAATAAGCAGACATTTCACATCTGTATAATATAATTTCAGTTTGATTTTTAGTTGCGTCAATTAAAAATTGTAAAAACTCTGATTTTAGTTTGCTAGTACGCCAAGTCAGTGGAAAACCACTAAGTCAAAATTCTGTCTGTAGACTATTTGGGAAAGGGTCGTAGTCTTCGTGGGAAACATATTTGTCTGGGAAAAGTTGTAGCCAGTTTTAGATGTAGTTTATGTGGGATGTAGTCTATCTGGGTATAAACCATATGCACGATAGGCCGAGTTTAATATACTCTGCACTATTTAAATTACGAAAAGCCAAAGTATAATCAACAGTACATAATAGCGTCTCACTCTATATAGAAGAAGAGTGAGACACTCTCCAGCCTGCCTGTGTTCTAGCACAGGCAGATGCGCTGGTCGTTTTCAGGCTACATGTTGACATTCTATGAAATGAAATGAAATGAAATTTATTTAATCAAGCAAGCATAATATCCCACATACAGGGACTTTATATGCAACTTACTACACAACAAAAAGTTTACGCATATAAAAAGTATAGACAGTGGCAATCAATAAACAAGATATGGGTCACACTGAGTGTGTCTGTGCCGGCTCTTACAAGATGTGTTATAGTCTTAATCTCTGATAAAGCAAACATCTACGATTAAAAGCTTCCGATAGAAATTTAGCTAATACTTTGATATTTGTTAAATCTTGGCTACTCATAATATCAATAAATTGTAGCAAATGCGTTGTATTAGAAGAGTTGAAAGGTCTAATATCATTGTAAGCTGGGCATTCTAGCAAAAAATGTATTTCATTTTCGATTGCTCTCATGTCACAGACTCTACATAACCGCATGTCACGTGGGATACGATGAGATTCCCTACGATCCCAGCGTCCGCGTTCGATTTCAAGGTCATGAGAACGAAGTCTAAAGCTTATTAAACTTTTCAACAATTTAGGGTTAAGCTGTATTGTTAGAAAGTGCTCAAGGCCAAACCGCAATTTATATTGGACGTATAAGTCTAAACTGGTCATGCTAAGTAATTCAGGTTTCCATTCAACTACTAGGAAGCGGTCAACCAGATGTTTTCGACATGTATATAAAAAGTTATTAATATTTGGAATTTCTTGGTTTTGCCAAAAATTTGCAAGGTTTACATGGTTTAAAAGCTCTACTAGAGCTGTGACCCAGGTCCGAATACCATACATAGACATGGCTAGACTACACAAAGCGTAATAAGATTGTTTTACAAGTGAGGTGTTTGGCTCAGTCAATATTTTGCACCAATAACGAGCCATAGCTAAATGTCTTTGAATTAAAAGAGGAAAACGTCCTGTTTCTCCATAAATAGCTAATGTAGGGGTGGTCGATTTGACACACAGTAATTTCTTTAAAAAATTTACATGAATTCGTTCAATGATGTCAGCATGGTTGTGCGATAGTGAAAAATTTTGACTGTTCCAAGTTAAAAAACCCCAAACTTCACAGCCGTAGTGCAACACAGAGGTTACGTAACAATCAAAAAGTTGGAGTTTAGTTTTGGTTTTCAAGGAAAAAAATTTGGAAACAATGTGTTGCAGGTAATATGACGAAGATCGAGCAACGTTTACACGATTATCAATAGTTGACATTAGCGAAATACCATGATTCGACATCAAAAAACCCAAGTATTTGAAACTGTCAACAAATTTAAGGTCACAATTTTTGTACATAAAAGTTCTGTCAGTAGTAATATTTGCTCTAGATCGAAAGCACATAACTTTAGACTTGTCACAGTTTACAGTCAGTTCCCATTGATCACAGTACGCCTCCAGGGTTTGTAATGATCTTTGCAAATTTTCAGAGTTTTCGGACAGTAAGATTAAGTCATCTGCGTAGAAAAGCAAATAAAGTGGCGTATCATGTAGCATAACAGGGTTGATATTGCTTGAGGTAAAAAAATCGTGTAGATCACCTATGTAAAAATTGAATAGAGCGGGAGACAAAATTGCACCTTGCTGTACACCGGTACTGGATTTAAAGAAAAAAGTTTCATCTCCCCTGACACATGATTTTGCTTTTGAAAACATGTTAATTAGAAGTTTTAAAAAGTTTGTGGAAATATTTTTGGCAGCCAGTTTTTTGAAAAGTAATAGTCGGTTTATTGTGTCAAACGCTTTTGAAAAATCAATAAATGCCGCGTATAGAAGTTTTTTGTGTGCTAAATAAGTTGCAGTTAGGCTATGAAGAATAAACAAATTATCCGAAGTAGAGTAGCCGGATCTGTAGGCGAATTGATAATTGCTTTTATTGTTACTGTTTTCGAGCCACGATTCAAATCTGTTTCTAACTATTGAGTCAAAAATTTTGCCTAAGTTACTAAGGAGTGAAATTCCTCTATAATTTTCAGGTTTAGATGCATCGCCTTGTTTGTAAATGGAAACAATGACAGCGGCAGACCAAACGCTTGGATAAAAGTTTGTGCGCAAAATAGCCGAGAAAAGTTCTGCAAGCAAGTGACTTAGTTTGGACAAGCCAATTTTGAGTTGCTCATTAAAAATTAGGTCGACACCAGGGCTTTTACCACTTTTTATTTTTTTAATTACTGTACACACTTCAGAAACTTTAACGCTCCCGTCAAGAAAATCGCAACACTTGTCAATTGCTAGATATCGCTGTAAAAAAAGTTGTGCTTCCAGGTTTGGTTGAGTAGTTACTTGGCCATACAGTTGTTCGTAGTAATGACGAAAATCAAGCGGACCAGGCTGCTCGGAAAAAAACCGGGGTGGCTTTAGTTTCCGCCAAAAGGCATCGGGTTTACGTTTAACAAAATTTTCCATTTGATGACATTGCTTTGCAAAAAAGTTTCTTTTGGATTTACGAATAGTACGTCGAAGAATTTTTCGCCGTTTTAACAATTCAGAACGAGTTAGTGAGCTAATAAAGTTGCTGTAGTTCTTAACAGCAGCATAGTAGTGTTTTTTTGCAACATTACAAGCGTTATTCCACCAAGGATTAGTAGGTGTTGCTTTGACCAAAAACTTTTTAACGCATGCAGCACTGGCTTCATTTATAAGGTTTCGCGTGTTCGAAACGCAAATTTCTATATCATTTTCGGAAAGCGCAGACTTGCAGTTTTCTATTATACGAGACATGTGATTTGAAAATGAGGTAGTCTCTAAAAAGTTTTGGAAGGTAGTTACATTTTCTTGCTGCCATCTCCAAATTTCGTGTGGTTTCTCTTTTTTTGACTTTGTGGAATTTGCATTTGAAAAAGTTTCATTGTACTTGAAACGAAAAAAAAGTGGTCTGTGAGATGAAAATTCAGGTTCGTCTTGTAAAGAGTTGCCTTGAATAAAGTCATCACAAACTTTAAAATTAGTAAAAAATTTGAATAGAATATTATCGGTGATGACGTAGTCTACTACACTTTTACCTAGAATATCACCTGCTCTTGACTTTTTAATATTTGTAAATTTTCCGACATTTTGGTCTTCACCACAGCATCCGTTTAAAATACAAAGGTTACAAACACAACACAAGTTTAACAAACATCTACCAAAGGCGTTCACACTGACAAAATCTTCACTATTTCTCACCGACAAGTTAGCAAAATAAGAGGCGTCTATATTGGGCACATTGTCAAATCTATTATCGATTGATGGCATATTATTCAATATGTTGCTGGAGCCAATACGCGCGTTTAAATCTCCGACGATAATAACATACCCAATTTTTTGAAAATGAATTATTTGTGTTAGCAGTTCATCAAACAAAATAACATTACATGCTTCGTGTCTAGGCGAGTTAGCTGGTGGTATGTATGCGACGCAAAAGTATAGATCTTTGTCAAAATTTAAAAGTTGTCGCGATATTTTTAACCATAAGAAATCAGGGGGATCGCTTTTAATATGTGTAACGAACCTTGCAATATTATTTTTAATATACACAAGAATACCTCCAGAATTTCTAAATGCACGACTGTTGAAAATTTTTTGATTTGCATAGTATTCTGTGTAGCCTTGATATTTAAACTCCTGCATTTGAGGGTCATATTTCCAGGTTTCTACAAAACAAAAGATGTCGGCCGTTAAAAAATGTTGTTCAAAAATTACAAGTTTCTCATAAGTAAGCCCCTGAATGTTGATATATGCAAGTGATAACTCATTCATAAGGATAAATCAAACAAAAGCAATAAATACCGAAAACAACAAAAACAGCAAATGCTAAACAGGTGGAACAAAGAGAAAAACATAAGAAATAACAAGAAAAATAAAGAAACAGCAAAAAAAAATACTGGCGATAGAAAAAATTCACTGCAAAACAAAAATGCGCTAGTCTCTCAGAAGTGGCAAACAAGCGGCTTTGAACAGTTCCAGATTATAGTATTTACGTTTTTGAAACATGATACCGCTGTCCAAGAAATAAGCCCGAGGCTTCCCTTTGTCGAATAACTGTTTCATGTAGGGATAGGCCTTAGAACGCAACTCTCTGGCGGATTCTGTAAGGTCATCCCTTATGCGGATTTCCGAGCCAGCAAAATCTCCTCTAACTGTGCGAAACTTCGACATAATGTTATTCTTGAGCGATTTTGACACCAGTTTCAGCTTCATCGGTCGAGATTTACCGCTAACCAAACGACCCATCCGGAACGTATCCACAATCGACAGTTCATTGGAGATGTTTACTCCGAGGTTTCCAGAAAGAAAATCGCATACCACTTTATTACAGTCCTCGTTCGGTGCTTCCACTAAGCCATATATTACTAAATTGTTCACCTTGAGTTGACTTTCCAAGTCCTCAATTTTTTCCCGTAGTTGTCGGTTAGAGTCCTCAATAGCTACCATTTTCTGTGCAGTCATGGCCGATTGAGAGGTCAAATTGGATACATCGGTTTTGATATCGGTAATTTCCGCAGATGTGAATTCCAAACTCTGTTCGAAGTCACGCATTTTACTGATAATGGGCTCCACTTGTGATTTAACTACTTCAAGCAACTCGTCTTTCAGTTTTACAATGTCAGAGCTTTTGGCGACATTAGACTCAATCGACTGAAGTTTGACCGAGAAAGCTCGAAATTGCTCGGCCAGGTCAGCAATATCTGCGTTGGCCGGTTTAGGTGAGCACTGAGACATACTACGTAAACTCCGTGAATCCTTGCTCATATTAGACAATATTAGAGTTCGAGAAATAATACAAGCGGCGCCCAGCAGCACATTAATTAAAGTTAAAATAAGCAAATCAAGGAAATATAAGCAAAATTGTTCTTCATATAAGTTTCGAAAATTCAAAAATGGCGAAAATTTAACAGAAAAACAGAAGTGGAAAACAACTGTGTGGCGCACACACACACTCAGTGTGTTATCAAAACATGTTAAACCAATATCGATTAGTTCAAAACAGCGTGATTGCAAACACAACCGCTCATAGTGACTGCCACTGTACTGTATGTACTGTACCTATGTACCTATGCAACATGTGACTGGCCAATCAGCGCGTAGATTCCGTGCGTAACACACTTTAGTATATAATCGCTGATGCGTTGATAAGCATTAAGATAGGGATAAAAGCTTAATAACTCATTATTTATTCATAGTCTGCTTGCAAAAACATTAAAAAAGGTTTGTAAATACCTCTAGGGATATTTTGGCAGACTTTCAGCGAAATTGATTGAGAAACTTTTGAGATATAAACTTTTCTGAATTTCTTCAAAGTTTCTCAATCAATTTCGCTGAAAGTTTGCCAAAATATCCCCAAAGGTATTTGCAAATCTTTTTTAATGTTTTTTACAAGCAGACTATGAATAAATAATGAGTTATTAACTTTTTATCCTATCCCGTTTTATGATTGGAGCACGTGCACAGGCGTCTGCCAATCAGAGAATAGAAGCTCGCTTCTGATTGGCCAGTCACATGTTGCATAGAATGTCAACATGTAGCCTGAAAACGACCAGCGCATCTGCCTGTGCTAGAACGCAGGCAGGCTAGAGAGTGTCTCACTCTTCTTCTATATAGAGTGAAACGCTATTATGTACTCTTGGTATAATAAAGATGAATCCTGCCGCAACTCAACCGAAGCTGCTTCTCTAGATCCTAAAGTGCTATGTCTGGACCAGAGAACGATCGAATCAAAACTTGATACCGTCATCTCAAAAAAAAAAGCCAGACGAACCTATACAGTTGCCGTTCAACTCAGAAATTATCAAAATTTTTAGTCAAAAAGGTCAGTCTTGAACGTCTAGTTTTGTCAAATTGTGTGAATTTATAGTTAAACAGCTGTATAGAAAACGCAAATATATTAATATAAATAGCCGCCCTAATTTATTTTTAAAGCGCTGCTCAATTATTTTTAATTACAATATTTACGTCACTATACTATAAATAGTATTGCCAAATTTTATACTGTATGACTGGGTTATAGATACAATCGGAATGCGTCAAATGATGTCACCCGAGACCCGACGCGACTGGCATAAAAATTGAGACACCAAGGGTGGATTTCACAAAGGTGGTTTTACTAAACCGTGGTTTTACGTACGTTTTTATATGATTTGCACATAATTTCGTTACGAAATATAGTCTGATTCGTTACGAATTTCCTAGATTCTCTTAAACCATGGTTTTAGCTCAGCTGAAATTTCAGCAAAACAGAGACCTGGGCCCGAATTATCGAAGCAAAATGTTCGTCATCAGAAATGTTCATCATCGAAAATGTTTCCATAAATCCAAAATTTTTGATGACAAAATTGTCGATGACGAACATTTGTCTTTTCAATAACGAACATGTATTTTCGATGACGAACATTTGTTTTTTCGATGACGAACATTTTTGATGACGAACTTTTGATGGCGAACATTTTCGATGACGAACATTTTGTTTCAATAAATTGGGCCCTGCTGTGCTGCAGGTTTTAAATTTCAACTGCGCTAAAACCATGGTTTAAGATAATCTACGAAATTCGTAACGAATCAGGCGATATTTCGTAATGAAATTATGTGTAAATCATATAAAAACGTACGTAAAACCATGGTTTAGTAAAACCACCTTTGTGAAATCCACCCCAAGGGTTTTATCCAAAATTGGATTCATCGGATTAGATTTAACTTTATTTCGTCAGTAACGCAGCGTCAGTTAAATGTAATTTACTGAAACTTGACACACACCGAGTTAATGTATGTAAGCCATGTAGAGCGAAATGTCAGCCGGCTATTTTTTCATTTCGTGCCGTGTTATTAGCAAAATGAATTTAAATCTAATCCGCTAGATCCCGTTTTGGATAAAACAATTTGGGTGGGTTTCACCACGTGGTTTTTAAAAACCATAAAAATTCAGACACCAAGGGTGGATTTCACAAAGGTGGTTTTACTAAACCGTGGTTTTACGTACGTTTTCATCTGATTTGCACATAATTACATTACGATATGTTGACTGATTTGTTACGAATTTCGTAGATTTTCGAAAACCATGGTTTTGCTCAGTTGAAATTTCAAACCTGCAGCATAGCACGTTTTTGTTCTGCTAAAATTTCTACTAAGCAAAAACCATGGTTTTAGAACCATGGACAAAACCAGCAAAAACCATGGAAAATCTTCGAAATTCGTAACGAGTCAGGCGATATTTCGTAATGAAATTATTTGCTAATCATGTAGAAACGTACGTAAAACCATGGTTTTTAAAAGCCACCGTGGTGAAATCCACCCTTGGTGTCTGAAGTGGACGTTCTGACTGTAACCATATCGATTTATCACAATCGAAAGTTTGGTTAAAAAATGCGTCAACATGTTGTTTTTCTTATAACTTGTGTGAAATATTACGCGAAAGTATTTCTTTCAGTAGATTCGCGTGTTTTCGTAGTATTGCTGATAACATTTTCCTACTTGAACATTAATTATGTTTCTAACAATAGAACAGAACTGAACACAAAAACTTATACCCAATAGAATCAAGTTTTTTCCTGCATTTTCAATATTATTGCGAAGCAGCTCGTTACAAAACAATACTCAGGACTTGGCATACCTAAGTGTGTTTCGTGCATTTAATTTGCACATTTCTTTTGTGTGAAAGTATGCTCAATAAAGGGTGTACTTTAAATTATTATTGTTTTTAAGCAGCATATCATACCCAGATTATTTCTGCGCGCTGTGGCATTCAGCCTACTCATGGAAACTAGAATAAAGTAGAAGAGAAAATTTGAACCACCGCTATCGACATTTCTAGTCAAGCGTTTTAACCAATTGGCCATCTCAACCTGAAGGCAGTGGTTCGAAACTTCCATATATCCTATTGATGAGATATCACATTTTAACTTGAAGAGTTTGACGGATAAGACGCCTGGTTGGTAGTATTCAAAAAGCTGCTAGAGATGTCCGCACCTGTATCGAGTACTTTTTGAATGTTTATATACCAGTTTGAATGTTTGAAGTGCCAGAACTTGGAGGGCGCTCGAAAAGTACTTCATTGTGTCCATGTATTGTGTGGGTAGGCTACCTTTGTGCAGTACAGCTAAAACGGGGATATGGCTAGGGCGACTGCTTTGCGATGCATAACGGTATGCAAATATTTTTGTTTATGAAAATAAATTCCTAATAAATATTGTTGAAAATTCATTTAAGATAAAAATGAGTATAATTCCCTCAAATCTTTGAAAAGTTTAGTATCAAACATGCTTATCTGTAAGTAAAAGATTGACATTACACATTGTTAGCAGCCCCTGTTAGAATTGTATATACCCATTAAGTTACTAAAAAACATAGAATAGCAAAATTCAAAAATTATCAATGATTTTTCTTTTTTAGGTTGAAAAACCAGGTCTGAAGCTGAACGTGGTTTTAATTTCAATAGAAGAAAACCATGATTTAAACCTAGTTTAAGAAACTCCATGTTGGTGAAATGGGGTTTAGAACGTTTCATTACGACAAGCACGCGATCCACGCCGGCTGAACAAATTTCGAACGAAATAGAGTGCAAAAATTGGAATAATATGTTTTTTTCGTACTCTACAGCATTCTAAACCACCTTGGTGGACAGGGTTTTTCAGAAAAACCATGGCAAGAGTACATAATAGCGTCTCACTCTATATAGCCTAGAAGAATAGTGAGACACTCTCCAGCGTGCCTGTGTTCTAGCACAGAGCGCTGGTCGCTTCAGGTTACATGTTGACATTTTGTGCAACATGTGGCTGGCCAATCAGAAGCGAGCACCTATTCTCTGATTGGCAGACGCCCGTGCACGAGCTCCAGTCATAGAATGGGATAGGGATAAAAGGTTAATAACTCGTTATTCATTTATAGTCTGCTTGCAAAAACATTAAAAAAGATTTGCAAATACCTTTGGGGATGTTTTGGCAAACTTTCAGCGAAATTTATTGAGAAACTTTTAAGAAATTCAGAAAAGTTTATATCTCTAAAGTTTCTCAATCAATTTCGCTGAAAGTTTGCCAAAATATCCCTAAAGGTATTTGCAAACCTTTTCTAGTGTTTTTGCAAGCAGACTATGAATAAATAATTAGTTATTAAGCTTCTATCTCTATCTTAATGCTTATCAACGCATCAGCAATTATACACTAAAGTGTGTTACGCAGAGAATCTACGCGCTGATTGGCCAGCCACAAGTTGCACAGAATGTCAACATGTAGCCTGAAAACGACCAGCGCATCTGCCTGTGCTGGAACACAGGCAGGCTGCAGAGTGTCTCACTCTTCTTCTATAAAGAGGGAGACGCTTTATGTACTCTTGACCATGGTTTAAACCACCGTGGTGAAATCCACCCCTCATGTTTTGTTCAACAGTCAGTTTGAAATATGTGCTCAGGTTCAAAAAACAAAGTCGAAAACCCTTACAGAAGAGTGTGAATTTGGCACTACGGTGGTAAATTAGATAACTTTGGACGACACAATTTTTTAGTTGTAATTTCTGCAAGTGAAAACCATTGGTATCCAGGGAATTAGCTTTCATTTCATATCCAAATACATTTGACTCCAGCCTTTTAAGGGTTGCACATATGACTACAAAAACCTTTTTACAAGCCCTACATAAGTACTTTAAACAATATGGAATGAATATGCTGTTTATTTCAACTGATTTTGCATCAACTGAAAAGTTAGTTAATGGTGTATAGGCAATTTTTTTTATAAAAGGGCTTGTTTTTTCATGACATTTGTCAACGACTTCTAAAAATTATATATTAATTAGCGTGAAGCACTTTATAAACCAATTGAAAGTATATGAAATTTTAGATTTAGACTTAAAAGTTTACATAATGGTTCATAAAGCTTTAAATAAACGGCCGACTGTGGAAGCAATTCTTATTGACTAATCATGTGAACTGTACTCAAAGCATCCCCTCAAGGGGAGGGGCTAGTGGGCTAAGTGAAAATTTTAGGCTCTCCGATTCGCTTCGAATTTGGAAACAAAGTAGCCCCAAGAAGGCGCGTCGCAGATGTAACAAACTCTAACCAATGCTTTTGCCAGTTTTTGACTAGGGGCTCCAAAACTTCAATTTTACGTGTAATTCATAGGCGTTTTTCATATTTCGGCCTCGATTTTAGATTTGAAAATACATATCGAAAATCCGGATCATACAATTTTGTGCATGCATGTGAGGTACATGCCACGTTTCAGCCTGAAGACTGGCTTGATGTGGTTTGTGCTAAAACTGTCCAATTTAAGGGCTACTTTCAATCTTTTTGGCGTACTTCTGCTTATGTAAAATAGACTGACAAACGAACTGAACCAAAAGTACACCTTCAAGCTTAACTGTTTTTATCTGAGGTAGCGGTGCCTTGGGGGAGTAACATATGTGAAAATGAGCAAAATTGGAGACCTTTGATTTTTAGCCTGGGTAGCCCTTGAGCTTACTCGCCATTGTTTTGTCCCTATTTTTTGTTTCTAAGTAATTACAGAATAACTGGCGTAATGGTTCCATTTCCTGAATGAAACAAAACAAGATAAATGTAGTAAGTTCCAATCCTCATCCAAAAAATTGGCCGACGCGATCGCGTCAATTTCTCTCTGTATTTGATCCAAGGTTCGATTGATACTTGAATACGTATACGTTCAGCCGGTTAAATTACGAGATAATGACGTCACTAGTACTGTATCTAATCGGCATGTGGCGTGATTATTTCGTAATTATTTCGTAATTTTGCCGGATGAACGGACATACGTCTTGAGACGGCTGTAAGTATGAATCGCCCCTAAATGTGCTCTTTTCGACTATCGTGTTTGAGGACAGGTATGAACAGGACTGTACCTTTTTTTGTAGCTTACTTATATACCCGTTAGCTGTTGCCACAATGAATGTAACTGACAAGGATAGAAACAACGTTCTCGCGGCATCGCTAATGCTTACAGTAGCCGTACCAGGATTGCTGATGTACATTTTATTCATCACGGCAGTACTACGCACGCCTGATATGCGATCGCATTCATACTACGTTTTGGCGGTTTTCATGGGTGTATTTGAGACAATAACTCTGTCAAACGGCTGTTTTTTGATAGCACCTTCTGTTGCTCTTGGCTATTTTATTGCGGGAGACTTAGGCAATAAGCTTTCTGGAATTGTTGTTGACCTAAGCTTCAATGCTACTTTGCCGATAATGTGCATCTTGTCTATTAATCGGTATTGTTGCGTTATGAAACGCAACATATACAATGAAGTTTTTTCAAGCCGTAATTTAAACATATTTCTTTTGATTTCTACTTTGTACGGCCTTTTTGTGTCTATTTACCGCTTTTTTATGTGCACAATGACATTTGACATTTATTGGTACTGTTTTTACGTGGATGAAAGTGGTCCCGGCGGGCCAACGTGTGGCTATATAGAGTTTACTGCGGCATGTAAGTTACACCGATTTTGATACCTCTTAATCTTTAATGTTAATATAAAATGGGCTTAGAACAAGTTTAATGTTTAAAAATGCTATCCATTATCTACATGCATAAGCTATACGGTAACAAATGCAGGGTAAGCGACACAATAGAGTGCTATAGAGCTTTGAGTAAGTGCTATCTGCAAGTTTCCGTTTGCTACATATTTCGCTATTTGAGCTATAGAGCTGTGGGTGAGTGTTATAATTAATGTTGGCGCTAAGGTTGAGAATGCTGTTGGGTTTTGGGGTGGGTGGGTGTTGGAAGCTGAGGAGGTTTATACTATATAGCGCAAGCACCAAGGGGTTAAGGGGGTAGTGTCGCGAAAGCAGTCGATTTTGCGCGACTAAAAAACTTTTTCAGTGAAAGACAGGTAATTGTTCTTTATATATTCTAAAAATATGTTTCAAGGCATATAATTTCGTTAAGTTTCAGCAAAATTGATGCAGCATACAATTAGCAGTGAAGTCGCAAAGTATGAAAACCTATTCACATTCGATAATTTCGTCACAATTAAAAATTTTTTGTTCAGATTGTTTTCACAGACTAAAAGCACATATGCTCTAGTTTATGCACACAAAATTTAGTGCAAATTGCTCGAGTGGTTGCGGAGAAATACCTGTTTGAACTGTGAAACTGTGCGTAAACTTCGAAGTACTCACAGCAATAATGATAAATTGTAAAAAATCTAGAAGCTTATTTTGAAATAACCTTTATTTTTCATTTTTCTTATTTGTGACAAAAAATTGCGCGTCAAAACATTACATGTTTTTCACAACCTGGCCAATCAGATATCTGGCTTGATTTTTTGAACTTTTATGTCTCTATTGTGTGATGTCTGGCTTACAAATGGTGATTGGTTCAAAATATTGGTAGATATTGGTAGTCTAGTGTCTGGTAGTATTTATTTCACACCATATAGCATTTTACTAGTATCTCAGTGAACGTACAATTTCAACGCAAAAAGCTCTCTTTTTGCAACCTATGAGCAAAACTGCTTTGGCGACACTACCACCTTAAGAAACAATTTGACGATGAACATAGCGCAAACAACGGAAAGTGGTTTAAATTGGCTTGAACTGGGTGTTTGTGTACTATTTAACTATTTTTAGGGCTGACAGTGATTTTTTCGTTGCTAATGAACGGAATGGTCTTTAATTATTACCGTCAACACCACAAAAACATGGGACAAGTGATTGGAAACCAAGACAAAATTCAGCAACAACGAGAATTTAAACTGTTCGTGCAACTTTTTATAATTATTTCAAGCTTTGCTTTCATGGAAACCTTTTATTATTCACTAAAATATATTGAATTTACAAAATGGATGGGGTTAGTTGCAACCCTAGTATTTTACATCGTAATGGCAATTAATCCCTTTGTTTACACTGTACTAAATACCAGAATTCGTAGACAAATAAAAAACTGTTTTTCCGAAGAAACTACAAAAATAATTACTATTAGCGAAAATGTAAAACAAAAAAATTGATATAGCCTGATTAACTGAACATTATTGTAATTATGTACTAAAAACTAACCCATGTGATTACAAAAGCTTGCACCTATATGATACGAATGTACACATAAACTGTATGTAATTTTGTTTCTAAACTATTAAACTATTTCATAAGCTAACTAACGTTCGAAAAAAACAAAAGTAAGATAAACGTGTGATTAGCTTGGTCATTTTCGTTTGACCAAGGGCAACTACATATTATGAATGTGTCCGCTTGAAATGACACAAAAGCCGCGCACACAAAAGGTATTAACTTTAAACTCTTGTTAATAAACAGAACATCGTAATGCAAACTTTTACGCGTATTTCATGCAACCACGTGTTCGATTTAGACTGGGTTTGAGTTGAACGAGCTTTATGAATCCCAGTCAATGTTCCATGTTCCTCAAGCATGTTCAAATGCTGACGTTAGTATTCGTTCAAGCCATAAATTAGTGTAAATTGGTGGTTGCTGCAATTTTTTCCATGACAGCGCTAATTAATCAATGAGGCAAATACATTGCAGCCTGGAAAGGCGGGCTAGAACGGATGAGGAGTGAGGACACCTTTTTTGAGGAATTTATTTTTTTTAATATTTCGAGTTGCAGTTTTTTGCTTGACAAGGCAACAATTTAGTTATCCCGTATCCGAATGCCACTTCCTTATGCGAAACCAGCACTAATGCCAGACTTTGGTGTGGTGGTTTGTTGCAAGTCTGCGGTATGTCTGTAATTGTGCCGGTTTGCAAGTTTTTCATTAGCTATACTGTGAAGAGGAATCAAGCCATGAGTAGACATGGACAGATGGACAAATAGACAAATAGACATACATAGTCAGAAAATGTAGTACTTTTATTGATAATTCGACTTGCAAACAAGCATCAGTCGGTTCGGTTAAACCCTTTCATGGCAAAAAGCTCTTTCCAGGTTCCAATTTGCACCAAAATAACTACTGGTGCAGAGCGCACTTCTAGTTCATGGATTAGAACTCAATAAATTTTGCATAAATTGCTGCTTGTTGCTCTGGTAGTGGTTTCATCTACCGGGCTAGCAATGATGTTGACTGAAATGAAGCTTCCTATGTATTTATGTCAGCTGTTTCACTGAAAGATTCCTTTTGCTTTATTGCAATGGTTTTTGCAAACACTTTTTCAATTCAATGCTTCCCTTACATGTTCTGAAAATGTTTCTTGCAAAACTTAAGTGCTGTTTGATTGAAAACTCTATTAGGTAAAAATCTGCTTAATGTCAGTTTTGGTTTTAGAAAGTCAGAAAGCTAATGTTCTTGCTAATTTTCTGTCATTAACAGTTAATGAGTGTTTTACTTAGTACATTCAAAGTTTTGCCAAATGTTCTACTACCTACTTGTTAACATTACCCATACCTACTCTCTAGTTTTTATTTTATTGTGTTTAACTAACTTGTGGCCAATAAAAAATAGTCAATCATAAGATTCGCTTTGAATTGGTATTGCATTGCTGATCGGCGTTTTGAAAATACTAAAAAAGTGCGTTGACATACCTTCTCTTGATAAAAAGTGATTCGTTAAAATTCTTCGGTTAAAATTTTAGCAATTTATATACTATTATAGAATACCTGTTTACCATGTAAGACAACCCCTGTATTGGTAACTCCGTAGTTTACAATTGCAGAACCAAGTATGTACCTGTTTTTTTTTATTTTGCTTCCGCATTAGACACATAATTCACAAATTGATTTCGGCTGCAAAAAAAGTTCACGTCATTTATTTACACTACATTTTAGTGGTTATTTAAAAATTATGCACATTAAGTATGTTCGGAAAATTATATATATTGTATCCGGAAAGTTTTGTAGTGTTCTGTCGGAACAAGTTTCTACGAGCAGTCAGCAGTCAAGGACATTTTTTTCATGAATGCCCAAAATGACATCGTGTTTGTAATACAGTTCTGCAGGTTTATTGGATTTTAAAATTTTCGTTCCAATTATAATTGTGGACAAAGACTCATTAGACCACACATGGTTTCAGTAAAAATTTTATTCAAATAAATACCTGTTTAGCATTGTATTTTTTTATTTTTAGTGTTCTATTTTTTCATGCGTCTCGAAAATAAGTTTTCTTGTAAACTCACATTAAAACTCAAAACAAAACTTAACCCAACAATTTAAACAATTCATATATCTGAACCCTTTACGAAAAATGCACAATAATATGTGTTGACATTAAAAGCGCTGAAGTCATTATCGAGGCTTTGATTACT
>JASANF010015447.1:0-10936 GCA_030248245.1 Trissonchulus sp. WLG1_4 | reverse complement strand
CGCCAAACCTGATATATATAGACGTCTCTTTGTCATACACGGCATGTCACTTAGCATTTCATTTTATTTATGTGGCCTATACGTTAGTTGCATGTCTTGGATTCTCTCGGTCAAGTTATTCTCGAGTAGCTTGGCTTATAGAGGACACCTATGCGTAGCAAGCGCATGTAAACTTCTATCGCTCTAATTGGCGTTGACGCTTAGTTTTTGCTTTGCAGCGTTGCATCGCTTCAAAGCTAAGCTAAGCTTTGCTTTGAAATTTCAAATTCAAAGCAACATTCGCTTTGTTTCACAGCAATGCAACACAAAGCTTGGTTTTGCTTTGGCACGCGTCACAGCGAAGCCAGGCTTTACGAAGTATAGCACCCGCTTTAGTGTACTTCACAAGCTGGCCAATTTGATATCTTACTTGTTTTGCTTATCTTTTATGTACCTATTTTTTGATGTCTGGCTTACAAATGGTCCAATATAATGGTCAATATTGGTCGTCTAGTGTCTGGCAGCAACTTTTTGACACCAGACAGCATTGGACTAGTTTTTCAGTAAACGTACTATTTCAAAGCAAAAACTATTTTTTTCAACCTAAAAGCAAAACCTTAAGGTGGCGCTTCGAGAATCTGTTTTTCGGTGAATTATTTTTTTCTGGAGCAAAATCGACCGATAAGTCTTGAAAATAAGTTGGTCAGAAGTTGTTCAGGAGTCGTTTTATGTGTATAACTCAAAATAAAAAAAAAATTGAAAAAATTTGAAAATTTGAAATTTGCGTTTTTGTGAATATTTTACCAATATTACCAGACTAAAAAAACTGCACAAAAAATCGAAGTAAAACTAAATTAGTTTCCTTCTTGATAAATAGACAAACATATTTAAAGCAAGCGTCTGTCAAATCAATGCAACAAGCCAAGCAACTTTTCAATAAAAACCATGGTTTTTCGTCAAAGCGCACAGATTCCAAATCGCATGTTTAGAGTTGAAACATGAATTTTGAAATCAATATACAATAAAAATCAAATAACTGCCTCAGTTTCATTTTTTAATAAATGGACTTTGAAGCTAGATATTTGTTGTTAAAGTTGCATGAAAAGTTAAAAACCGTTATAACTCAGAATTTGAAACGAAATTAGAAAAACAAAAATTTTGGCATCACGAACGTTTAAAAACCTTTTAAACGAGTTATAGATTGTAAACATTGATAGAGTTTGAATTGAGTTATGTGTGCCCTGTGAACAGCGTTTTCGCGAGTCACGTGACAGACAAAAAATGAATTGAGACAAATTCTTGCGCAAAAATGCTCAATTTGATACCGCGCACCTTGCCAGGTTGCAATATAACTATTAAAGAAAACAAAAAGAAGTTAGAAAAAGTTAGAAAACAAAATTTTCGAGGTACGTGCAATTTAAGGTGGCGCTCCTGAAATGTGTGTTTTGGACATAATTTTGAAAAAAATATTCATGCGTCATAAGAACAAAAGTTGTTCATAAGTAAATTTTCTTATCCATCCAATAATGTCCATATCGCATAAAAACCTTTTTTGTAAATTTTTCTGCTTTTTTAGCGAGAAAAATGGATATTCACGGAAATGGCTTCACAAGCCATTTACACGTATGTAGTGATTTTGGACGATTAAAGAAACACTCAGCAGTGTTTTACTTGAACATACTTAAAGGTGTTTTATTCAGCGTGGTGTAATTTTTGGAGAAATAACGCGAAATTTCAAGCATGATACTGAAATAAAGTTTGCGTGAATACAAACGATAATTTTCGGTTTGCGATTCTAAAAAAATGCCTCAACAAAAAATGTAAAAATTGGCACACAAATGCAACTCGTTGTTTTCGAGCGGTCGCAAAAATTGATTTTAAGAAAAACAAAAGTGTTAAGTAAAATTAGTAAAATTTACATTTTTAAAAAACGCGATTTTAGTGATTTTCATTATATCAGTCAATTTCATCAAAAATGACGTGTTACGACCGCTCGATCGCGTTGCAGTTACAAAATGAGCCATTAGTTGTGCAACAGCTACGTACGTGTGAAGAAAAATTGCAGACCTAAATTGCACTCACGTTTGCTTTACAGTAAATACTATATAATTTGTATCAATCAACTTTTGTATTTGGGCATACTTTTACAACAACTTGCTATTGTGCATTTAAAATTGGTCTCAGACTGCCGTTTTTAGAATAGTCATATCTCATGAGCGCTGCCTTAAGGTGGTGGTTGTCATAAGTGTATTTTTTGCGTTAGAATTCAAGAAAATTGCAAGTTGCAACCCACTATGAAAAATCTAGTTTTAGTACGAACATTTAGATTCCCGCATTCCCTCTGGTTTCTCGACAACTGTTGCTTAAATTTTCATTCAATAAAAATTTTATTTCAAATTTCCAAAAAAGCTCTAGCTTCTGGGCACTACCGCCCCCAGACCAGCGCGTCCCCTTTGGTTTCTTGACAAGTGTTGCTTAAATTTTCATTTTCAACGCAAAATTTATTTGCAAAATTGTACAAAAACTCGAGCGTTTTGGGGGCTACCGCCCACAGACCCCGCAACCGTGGTATATTTAGTGACTTCTATATTTCACTAACTAGCACAGCTATAAATTTTGGCTGAACCCTCCCTTTGAAATTTTTTGTGTACGCCCCTGAGAAAGGGGGGCTGAAATCGCGCTAAAATGATGTATGTAAGACATTAATTAACTGAAACTGAATGTGATAATAGACCAAGCATATACATAGGCATGCACAAAAACAAAAGTATTTTTGAGTGCAAGAAAAATGACAACAAAAAAGCGAACAATCAATATATTTTTTTAGATTTTTTGGACCTTGAAGATGGAATTTGTCAACTGGAGACGTATCAGAAACATCTTTGTCAGCTTTTAAATTTTCGTAAGGGGTTGCTGATACTCTCTAAGGGAGGTGCTGAAGCCGCAAGGTGGGGGCTGCATAGGGTTTGGAAAGTTCCGGAAATTTTATTTTTTTAAAAATTTCCGGAAATTTTCGGAAATTTCCGGAAATTTCCGGAAATGTTTCTCAAAAATTAGAAAATTTGCTTAATTGTCAAATTTTTTTTATTTTTTAAATTAAACCTAGCAGACCTTACTGATCTATGTTTGAATGTAATGGCGGGTATGGTAGCTAATTTTTGTTGATGCAATAGCTGACATTTACAATAATTCTTTCTACAGTCCATTTCAAACTAAAATTTCTTCGACGAGTGGGGTGATGTCATCCGACGCGTCAGGCGTCGGAATTTAGACATCAAGAGGCATTTTCAATTGAAACTGACTGTAAGTTTGTCGGACTTAAAAGGCAACCAAAATTTTGCTTAGTAGACATTCACTGACGTGACTAAAGCCGCCAAGCTAGTCTTCACATGATCTTTACTGGAACAATCTTTTCCGTGAACAAAACTGATGTTCACTGCAACAGATTTAACCTTGTTCTTTTTGTATTGCTGAGTCCAAAAATGAACTTGGCTTAAAATAAAGAGTACGAGTAGAAATCGACACTTAGTTAGAGTTCCTCCCATAAGGAAATTTTGCGGGCCGTGCCATGCCTGTGGCCAGCCGGGCCGCTTTGGGGACCAAGTCTAAAAACTCCCAAGTTTTTACAAAAAAGGTAAAATTTCTAAAAAAACTTGACTAGGCTATAAGCTAATTGACACACGTAAACACTTTAAATACGACCATACGGCAGAAAAATTACGTGCAAACCAAATAGCGTTAGTTTATTCAGGTTTGTGCAGGAACATTTAGAATTTCTTATTAAATATACCAATCGTTGCCTATAAAAACAACACTGTGTTTGAAACATTTTTAAAACTACTACATAGTTGTTTTACATTTACACTACTACTATATATTTTGTCAGCGCTGGTGACTGTTTGAGTCCTACGCATACATGTAACAGCTGCAGCACAAACATTTTGGGTTCCCCTCCCCCTTGGTGGTAAACAAATAATTTCATTTCCAAAATATTCCTGTTCTTCTGTGCGTTTGGCACCAATAAATTGCGGATCCAAAATATTAGCGGCACAATATAATGATTTGACAGCCATATTTCTCGCAGACAAACTCTCTCATGCAAAAGCTGTTTCTCAGGGGGGGGGGGTCAAAATAGGATGATGGGCATCAAAGTGGTATTTTAAATTAGCAAAAAATTGAAAAATAAGGTTTCCCACTTCATTAAATACTCTTTGCTAATCAGAAATACCTAAAAAACGATAATTCAAAACTTTAAAACCAGCGCAGAAACTTTCCAAGCCGGCTTGGAAATTGTCCGGAAACGTCCGGAAATTTCCGGAAAACTACCTCTGGTAATTTCCGGAAATTTCCCGAAATTTCCGGAAATTTTCCGGCGACTCCCAACCCTAGGGCTGCATCACACCCAGCCCCCCCCCAAATACGCCACAGAACCTATGTACTTTTTTTGCAAAAAAATTTCGGATTTCTCAACGGGGGTGGCACAGGAAAAAATTTTCGACTGACTGAAAAGTAAAGGAAATTTCAAAAAAACAATTTCCTTCTTATTTTCTTTTTATTTCCTTTTCATTTCTTTTTATTTCTTTCAATTCTCACTATCTGCATTTTGGTCGCATTTCTGCAACATTTCTGCTACTTTTCTGTCACAATTCTGCAACATTTCCTCCAGTTAGTCCCACTTTCCGCCACTTTTCTACTGTTATTTTTATGTCATATTTTTTCACTTTTTGATTTAATTTCTGCTTATTTTTTGACATATTCAGGTCATATTCTTTTCAGTGTTTGAATTAATTTCTGCTTGATTTTTGACAATTTGAGGTAAAATTTTCGGCTTTTTTTAAAGATAAGGAGAAAAGATATTTTTCTTCTAAAGATATTCCTATTTGCGCTACTTTCTCTACTATTAAAGTTTTAATTCTACAGAACAGATTTTGAAATCCGACAGTAGTTGAAAAAACTTAATAGTGCTTTTAAATGTACCAGTTTGAACTACATATTATTTGAAAAGTTCATATGGGAGAAAACATGCATTCGTCATCGCAATTCACATCACGTGATAATGTCACGTGACAGTTAAGGTGGTGCTCAGGGGAACGGATTTTGATGTTTAATGTTTTTAACGACATTTTTGACCCTAATGCCTTGAAGGAAAGTTGTTCAAAATGGAAATGCTTTTATTTGATGTGCACATTGTGATAATTTTTTTTTTAATTTTTTGGACAATTTTGTAGCCGTAGCAAAAAAAATTTGTTTCCATATAAAATGATTAGTCATATCACTGACATATGCGGTTTCTTAGCTTTAAATTGATGTATTAAACACAGGAATACATGGAAGCTTTGCTGACTTATTTAGCCGTAAAAATAGTAAATCAAAAATGAAAAACCTACAAAGCTGATAAATCTTCGAAAATATCAAATTTTTGATTTAATTTCTTTAAGTAATAAGTATGGCTTTTGGTAACTTTTTCAACGGAAATATGCAGTCCTAGGAAAGGTCTAATTTTTGAAACGTGAAACGTGTGGGCAAACCTTACATTTTTACGTAGCGTAATCCACTACTTTTTTGGAACTGGGTACCAGCTGCCAATTGCGATCGAGTTGAATATTTGCACAATGAAAGAAAGAATGCAAAAGACGTGAAATTTTTTCTATTTTCAAACTTTGGCTAGCAGCACTTTTTGTAGTCGCTCAAACACAGCTATTTTTTAAAAAATCTATTTTTTGCAAAATCAAAAAAAAAATCGAAGATTAATCACGACTAGATCGCGCTCAGCAACAGAACTCGTGTTTGGCGCTCGGCTCATGCAATAAGTAGCAACACCATTTTAATTGCATATCAAAGAGACATCAAAAAACCTATTTACATTACAGTTCAGCACTTCAATGCGATTTTGTGAAATTTCATGTCCATGTCGAATTTTCTATTCACACTGATATTGTTTTTGACCTAGCTCAGCAAAACTTCAACCGATTTTGACGATCTTGGTATCAATTTAAAGATCTTTCAAAAATCTAGACGTGATTGATCTTCGACTTTTTATTTCTATTTTTGATTTTGCAAAAAATCGATTTTTCATGAATCAGTTGTGTTTGCAACTACAAAAAGTGCTACGAGCCAAAATTTGAAAATCGAAAAAGTTTCACGTCAGCATTTACAGTCTTTCTTTCACTGTGCAAATTTTCAACTTGATCGCAATTGGCAGCTTGGCCCAGGTTCTAAAAAAGTAGTCGATTTCACTGAGGTCTACCCACACGTTTCACGTTTTCAAAAATTAGACCTTTCCTAGGACTGGTTATTTCCGTTGAAAAAGTTAACAAAAGCCATACTCAATTTCTTAAGAAATTAAATCAAAAATTGCAAAAAAATAGACATTTTCGAAGATTTATCAATTTTGTAGGTTTTAATTTTTGATTTGTTATATTTACGACTAAATAACTCAGCAAAGCTTCAAGGTATTCTTATATTTAATACATCAATTTAAAGCTAAGAAACCGCATATTTCAGTGATAATAGCAAATTAGAGTTGGTAAAGGGCCGCGAAAGCCTTCAAGACATAATGGTCAAAAATGTCGCTGTAAAAATTAAACGCCAAAGTCGTTTCCCCTGAGCGCCACCTTGAAGCAGTGGCGCTTAATTTCAAAGATAAGACAATCAAAATAAACTGCGCACAATGATATGTTGGTGCCAATTCTTCGGAAAATCGATTCAGACACAAGAAATATGAAGTATTAAAAATTTTATTTGGTACGTACTGCTCAGTATAATTATTACTTTTAAGCCAGCAATATTTTTGTACACCTTCAAATTGTGCTGATTTTTTTCACAAAATTATTTTAGGTGGCGCTCCTGAAATATGACTTTTCAAAAAACGTCAATCTGGGGCCAATTTTAGATGTGCAATAGCAAGCTGGTGTAAAAGTATGCCCAAACACAAAATAAGAAGTTGATTGATATTGATAAAAATTAGCATTCACTGTAGCCCAAACGTGAGCGGAATTTCGGCTTGCGATTTCTCTTCACAGCAAGATAGCCGTTGCACAACCAATAGCTCATTTTGCTTGTCATAACGTGGTCGAGCGGTCGCAAAAACTTATTTTTGATAAATATGACTGATATATTGGAAAACAGCAAAATCACGATTTTCGAAAAACGTAAATTTAACTAAATTTCTTAAGGGGGTAGTGTCGCGAAAGCAGTCGATTTTGCACGACTGTAAAACTTGTTCAGTAAAACGTTAGAAATTGTTCTGTCTATATTTTAAAAATCTATCTAAAGGCAAATTATTTTGCCAAGTTTCAGCAAGATTGGTGCAGCATATAGTTTGCAATAATGTCTCAAAGTCGGAAAAATGACGAAAAAAAAACCTATTCACATTCCATTTTTTAGTCGCATTTATCAATTTTTCTGTTTAGTTTTTTTACACAGACTAATAGCACATATGTTGTAGTTTATGCACACGAAATTTAATGCAGATTACTGCAGCGGCTGTGGAGTAATACTAGTTTGAACTGTGAAGGTGTACTTAAACTGTAAAATAGTAACAGAAATAAAAAGAAATGAAAAGGAAATAAAAAGAAAATAAGAAGGAAATTGTTTTTTTGAAATTTCCTTTACTTTTCAGTCAGTCGAAAATTTTTTCCTGTGCCACCCCCGTTAAAATACAAAATTTTTTGCAAAAAAAGTACATAGGTTCTGTGGCGTATTTGGGGGGGGGCTGGGTGTGATGCAGCCCTAGGGTTGGAATTCGCCGGAAAATTTCCGGAAATTTCGGGAAATTTCCGGAAATTACAAAGTAGTTTTCCGGAAATTTCCGGACGTTTCCGGACAATTTCCAAGCCGGCTTGGAAAGTTTTCTTGCGCTGGTTTTAAAGTTTTGAATTATGAGTTTTTGGTATTTCTGATTAGCAAAGAGTATTTAATGAAGTGGGAAACCTTATTTTTCAATTTTTTGCTAATTTTGAATTCCCACTTTGATGTCCCAGTACGTCCTATTTGACCCCCCCCCCCCCTGAGAAACAGCTTTTGCATGAGAGAGTTTGTCTGCGAGAAATATGGCTGTCAAATCATTATATTGTGCCGCTAATATTTGGATCCGCAATTTATTGGTGCCAAACGCACAGAAGAACAGGAATATTTTGGAAATGAAATTATTTTGTTACCACCAAGGGGGAGGGGAACCCAAAATGTTTTGTGCTGCAGCTGTTACATGTATGCGTAGGACTCAAACAGTCACCAGCGCTGACAAAATATATAGTAGTAGTGTAACTGTAAAACAACTATGTAGTAGTTTTAAAAATGTTTCAAACACAGTGTTGTTTTTATAGGCAACGATTGGTATATTTAATAAGAAATTCTAAATGTTCCTGCACAAACCTGAATAAACTAACGCTATTTGGTTTGCACGTAATTTTTCTGCCGTATGGTCGTATTTAAAGTGTTTACGTGTGTCAATTAGCTTATAGCCTAGTCAGGTTTTTTTAGAAATTTTACCTTTTTTGTAAAAACTTGGGAGTTTCTAACTTGGCTCCCAAAGCGGCCCGGCTGGCCACAGGCATGGCACGGCCCGCAAAATTTCCCTTATGGGAGGAACTCTAACTAAGTGTCGATTTCTACTCGTACTCTTTATTTTAAGCCAAGTTCATTTTTGGACTCAGCAATACAAAAAGAACAAGGTTAAATCTGTTGCAGTGAACATCAGTTTTGTTCACGGAAGATTGTTCCAGTAAAGATCATGTGAAGACTAGCTTGGCGGCTTTAGTCACGTCAGTGAATGTCTACTAAGCAAAATTTTGGTTGCCTTTTAAGTCCGACAAACTTACAGTCAGTTTCAATTGAAAATGCCTCTTCATGTCTAAATTCCGACGCCTGACGCGTCGGATGACATGACCCGCACTCGTCGAAAGAATTTTAGTTTGAACTGAAATGTAGAAAGAATTATTGTAAATGTCAGCTATTGCATCAACAAAAATTAGCTACCATACCCGCCATTACATTCAAACATAGATCAGTAAGGTCTGCTAGGTTTAATTTAAAAAATAAAAAAAATTTGACAATATAAGCAAATTTTCTAATTTTTGAAAAACATTTCCAGAAATTTCCGGAAATTTCCGAAAATTTCCGGAAATTTTTAAAAAAAATAAATTTTCCGAAAACTTCCAAACCCTATGCAGCCCCCACCTTGCGGCTTCAGCACCTCCCTTAGAGAGTATCAGCAACCCCTTACGAAATTTAAAAGCTGACAAAGATGTTTCTGATGTCTCCAGTTGACAAATTCCATCTTCAAGGTCCAAAAAATCTAAAAAAATATATTGATTGTTCGCTTTTTTGTTGTCATTTTTCTTGCACTCAAAAATACTTTGTTTTTGTGCATGCCTATGTATATGCTTGGTCTATTATCACATTCAGTTTCAGTTAATTAATGTCTTACATACATCATTTTAGCGCGATTTCAGCCCCCCTTTCTCAGGGGCGTACACAAAAAATTTCAAAGGGAGGGTTAGAGCCAAAAATTTATAGCTGTGCTAGTTAGTGAAATATAGAAGTCACTAAATATACCACGGTTGCGGGGTCTGTGGGCGGTAGCCCCAAAACGCTCGAGTTTTTGTACAATTTTGCAAATAAATTTTGAGTTGAAAATGAAAATTTAGAGCGACACTTGTCGAGAGACCAAAGGGGACGCGCTGGTCTGGGGGCGGTAGTGCCCAGAAGCTACGAGGTTTTTTGGAAATTTGAATTGAAATTTTTATTGAATGAAAATTTAAGCAACAGTTGTCGAGAAACCAGAGGGAATGCGGGATATTAAAATGTTCGTACTAAAACTAGATTTTTCATAGTGGGTTGCAACTTGCAATTTTCTTGAATTCTAACGCAAAAAATACACTTATGACAACCACCACCTTAAGGCAGCGCTCATGAGATATGACTATTCTAAAAACGGCAAAATTAAGCACAATTTTAAATGCACAATAGCAAGTTGTTGTAAAAGTATGCCCAAATACAAAAGTTGATTGATACAAATTATATAGTATTTACTGTAAAGCAAACGTGAGTGCAATTTAGGTCTGCAATTTTTCTTCACACGTACGTAGCTGTTGCACAACTAATGGCTCATTTTGTAACTGCAACGCGATCGAGCGGTCGTAACACGTCATTTTTGATGAAATTGACTGATATAATGAAAATCACTAAAATCGCGTTTTTTAAAAATGTAAATTTTACTAATTTTACTTAACACTTTTGTTTTTCTTAAAATCAATTTTTGCGACCGCTCGAAAACAACGAGTTGCATTTGTGTGCCAATTTTTACATTTTTTGTTGAGGCATTTTTTTAGAATCGCAAACCGAAAATTATCGTTTGTATTCACGCAAACTTTATTCAGTATCATGCTTTGAAAACTTGCGTTATTTCTCCAAAAATTACACCACGCTGAATAGAACACCTTTTAAGTATGTTCAAGTAAAACACTGCTGAGTGTTTCTTTAATCGTCCAAAATCACTACATACGTGTAAATGGCTTGTGAAGCCATTTCCGTGAATATCCATTTTTCTCGCTAAAAAAGCAGAAAAATTTACAAAAAAGGTTTTTATGCGATATGGACATTATTGGATGGATAAGAAAATTTACTTATAAACAACTTTTGTTCTTATGACGCATGAATATTTTTTTCAAAATTATGTCCAAAACACACATTTCAGGAGCGCCACCTTAAATTGCACGTACCTCGAAAATTTTGTTTTCTAACTTTTTCTAACTTCTTTTTGTTTTCTTTAATAGTTATATTGCAACCTGGCAAGGTGCGCGGTATCAAATTGAGCATTTTTGCGCAAGAATTTGTCTCAATTCATTTTTTGTCTGTCACGTGACTCGCGAAAACGCTGTTCACAGGGCACACGTAACTCAATTCAAACTCTATCAATGTTTACAATCTATAACTCGGCTAAAAGGTTTTTAAACGT
>JASANF010015446.1:0-26573 GCA_030248245.1 Trissonchulus sp. WLG1_4 | reverse complement strand
ACTTACTGAACTATTAACACTCTCAACTCACAGCAGAATTTCAGCGAATAAAATCGAATTATTCTTATCTCCAAACTTTGATACTACCGCAGCGACAATCTTATACTTACATGATTAATAAGTTACGCTGCTTTTCTAATCCTTATCCTAATCATAACTAATCATAATAGGTTTTAACCAATTATAGTTGTATGTAGATCGAGCACGAAACGTTAGAGTAGTGGGAAAACTTGACAAATTTTATGGTTTTGTCGGAATTTGAAAAAGATTTAAAAAGTTTAGCGACGAAAATGCAAATATTTTTAGCACTTTTTGGATCAACTCAGCTAAGACTTCTTTCAGCCTCCAACAAAAAAAGTGCGTTTACAGAACGCACATGCCAAAAAAGTGGAAAATTTCAAAAAAAGTATGGCGGTTACCACTTTGGTACACAAAGGGCGCTGATAACTAGCCTAGCGCATGCGTAGCTATCACCAGTCAGGTGAAGGTTAGCTACCGTTAGCCCAGTGCAGGCTAGCTATGGCGAGCTGAGCTTAGGTACGTACGTACGTATGCGCCTACATGAGATTACGTAACAGCACACGTATGTTACGAAGAGCGAAAGCAAGTTAAGGACCTGCCGCCGCTGAGGCGGCGGCAGGAAAAACAGTGCTATAAGTTGCTTGTAATTTGGTTTAACTTTTATGCATAGTGAATGTACGTAGGTAGAGTACTCTGCGCGTAAAAAAATTCCCTGTTCGTCGGCGTACGACGAGCTTCATCCTTCGCGAAAAGTGACGGTGACGAACGGTGGCCGGAAATGGTGGAGAAAAAATTTTTCAATTTTTCACTTTTTCAGTTTGAAAATGTGTTTTGGAGCACTTTTTAAAAATTTTTCGTTCGTCACTTTCCGGCCAACCTTGGTCACTTTTCACAACGGATGAAGCTCGTCGTACACCGACAAACAGGGAACTTTTTGCACAGTACTGTATCGCAACACATAGACCCGTAGCCGAATCTGCAAAACTGAGTCCACTAACACTGCCGCTGTTCTATTCGAGAAATCTTATGCAATCTGATGTCAGCGTTGAAGTGGCTTAGTGATTAAGGTGGTGGACTAAAAAACCGCGTATTCGATGGTGATGGTTCGATTCATCTTGTCTTTACTTTTCTTTCGATTTCTATAGCGTGCGGTATAAGTAAGGCGGCGCTGTAGAGTGCAGTAGGAGTAGATTGCACGCTACAGCGTGCCGTTATAATAACCAGGTTATAGCACGCTACCTAATACACTAAACCAAAAATTACAATACGTTGTGAATGCGTTAACCTGAGCGGCCTCCAGTTATGAAAAGTTGTATAGGTGCAGCGAAACACAAAAAATTCCAGTTGTATACAGCATTGGAGGAAAAAATTTAAATTTGACAAAAATTTTGGTTAATTAGAACATGAAGTAAAATATTTCTTTAAATTATCTTACAGAAATTAAAAAAAGTTATAAAAAAGTATAGATTCAAAATTTTGAATAAAAGTTATAATTTAAGTTAAAGTTAAGAAATTGGCGGAATTTAAGTTAAAGTTAAAGTATGGGTGCTTGAATTTAAATTAAGTTAAAGTTAAAGTAAGACCCTTAACTTTTTTGAAGTTAAAGTTAAAGTTAAAGTAAGACCCCTAACTTTTTTAATTTTAGTTAAAGTTTAACTTTTTTGCCCTAATATATATATATATATATATATATATATATATATATATATATATATATATATATATATATATATATATATATATATATATATATATATATATATATATATATATATATATATATATATATATATATATATATATATATATATATATATATATATATATATATATATATAATCATACTATATAAAATGCGACTTACATACCTGAAAATTAGTGAGTGACCCAATAGCGCGAACCGCAAAAAATAATACGATGTACAGTTAAGTCATGCAGAAGCAACACAACGATCCAGCAGAGCAGCCACCAGGGTTTTTTTTTTCGTTTTCGAAAGTGTGCAAAATCTGTGCAAAATACTTTTTGACTGTGCATTTTACTTTTGTAGTGTGCAAATTTTTGTAGCCGAATTTGAGCCCACTAAGCCTGACATAAGGTTAAAAAATTCCATAGGCACTAAGTCATCATTGCGCATTTGCGAGATTTGACAGAGCCTTTTACATATCTCTTCATTACCACTGTGGTTGTGCAGTGGGGTACCCAGAAAAAAATTTCGGGGGGAATGAGTGCGATTTTTGTTCCTTCTAGAGTAGGAACTATTGTTTTGAAACTAACTGTTCGCAGCGTTAAACGCTGCTGAGCAGGCTGCATAGCCTGTATGTTTTGTGTGTGTTTTCAGCTTGGGAGTTGCCTGCTGATTTTTGTTTGCGTATATCCATGAAAATCAATAATCAATGTAGAGTGTTGTAGTGTAACTTTTTCAGCCTCGGCACCGTAATGTTTCACCTGTGACAGAGTCACAAGCTAAGTTATTATCAAAGTCATAATTAAGTATTTTATAAGTTTAATTTATAATAATTGTTTTAGAAGTTATTCACTTAGTTATTTGAATAAACATTAAGTTCTTCACACTTTTAATTGAGTTTCGGAAACGCTCAATTTATTTACTTGACTTGATTGCTTCATATTGCGCAATCAAGCCAGACAGCCAGGTAATTGGCTGCCGACTCAGCACGTGACTTGCGAAGGTTATAAAAGGCGATGCAAACTTGAAAAGTCGGCAGTCGGCCCAGTAAGCTAGGTAGAGTTAGGTCGGTTTGGAAGGTTCCTAAGGAAGGTCTCTAGGAAGGTTCCCTAGGAAGGTCTGAAGGACGGTTCTCGAGGAAGGTCTTGGAAAGTGGTCTTGTGTCTAGAAAGTGGTTTGGATCGTTTGGATCGTTTGAACGGCTTGTGACAGGGAGGTACCTAGTCTAAGAGTCTAGTCCAGACGGACAGGCTTCTGCCGCGGGTTCGCATTGTGTTAGGCTGTCAAGTCTGTATTACTGTGTCAGCCTGTCAATAAATCCTAACCGCTAGACTTGTGTGTGTTTTTGCTGTAGCTAGGCTAGCCCCCCCTGTTACATTTGGTTCCCGTGCTTCATCTAATCTGGGCCGGCGTGAATACTAAGTGGTGTGTCTTTGCGTGTGTAGCTATTACACTCCTATTCAATAAAGCTTACATATAATATCAACTTACTTGGAACGTATTGTTTGTGCTATATGATTTACCTGCAGTATTGAGGAAAGCATTAAGTGGTATATATATATATAATTATTGGGTTATGCACTGTTGATGCGTTGTTGAATTACGTGTGTATACACTCGGTATATCGCGTCTATTAGTAGCTGAAGTTTTACGGCATCTTATTGAATTTTTAGAGCAAAATTGTGGAACTGTTGTTCACAATTTAGGCAATAGGATTTTTTTTATTTGTGCTATATGCTGTGGAGGTTTGTCCACGTATTAAGTTTGCTGACAATAAGTTAGGCAATTACTATTATTGTGCATAAGTGACACGCTGTGGAAGGTTCATTTACATGTGCTGTAGCTGTTGCTGTGAATTGTCTTTTACGGCAGTGAACGATTATATTGTGTTTCAGGTTATTTTATAAGTGTATTTGCTGCCTCTGTTGGGCAGATCTGGATTCCAACTTCAGCAAAGGTAATTACTCCTTTGATTTTCAGGAAGAATTTTGGTTGGACGAAACTGGGCCGGTAGTGCCTATATCTGAGTTAGGACATTGGTTTGGCCCAGACTACTTAGTTGCTTTGAACTCTCAGTACAATATTTTAGGCTTATTGAGGCGCAAACGCCTAGGTTTACCAATAGCTATGGAAGGTTTTCAAAACACATCTGATGCACCGGATGTTTTAGTCACAGATTTTGTACGTAATGTGCCTATATTTAAGGGGCAGTTGAATGAAGATTTTTCAGATTTTATAGGCACATACGAGCGTATAGCTATTGCAAACGGATGGGAAGATCAGGTAAAGTGCAGATTATTGCCTGCGTATCTACGTGGATATGCCGCAGAAGTGTGGAACGAACTACCTTCAGGTGTGCAAGCATCTTGGGAGCGAGTTAAGGCGGCGTTAAGTGAAAAGTTAGCACCCGCTGAGGTCACTAGTATACACAGTAGCGTACTACACCGTAGGACCCAAGGTGGAAGCGAGTCAGTGCAAGAATTTGCACGAGTCATTCAGGATTTGGCTAGGAAAGCATACCCAAGTCTGCACGCGAACGCTAGGTCAAACGTAATGAAAGAATTTTTCATAAATGGCTTACGACCAGGTTTGAGACGACTTGTTTTGACAGCTAGACCAACTGATTTCGATTCTGCTGTACTAATAGCTAGGGAACAGGAATGCTACGAGACATTAGATAAACCTACCCTAGACGCTGTAAATTTTGTATCCACAGAAAAAGCAGAATTAAGTGCACTATCAGCAGAACTAAGAACATTTATGTCTCTGTTACAGGACCAAATAAGAACACTAGTTGGGGCGTTTGGAACAAGGACGGCTGAACCTACCCAACGAAGAGGGAACGACTTGCCACCTATACACCGCGAAGTTCGGCCGGAACGTAACTTAAGGTATGGTGATAGAACAGAAAGGGTTGATGTTAGAAGTTCTAACATAAGTAGGACCTTGCATGGGAAACCACGCTGTTTTCACTGTAACGGTACTATCGGGATTACACTACAGTTGTTGCTTAGTCTATTTGGATGATGTACTGGTGTACTCAGAGACGTTCGAAGAATACTTGCAGGATGTAGTTAACGTATTTGAACGGTTGCGTCAAGGTGGTCTAAAATTAAAGCCAAAGAAATGTTTATTTTTCAGGAACGAAGTATTGTTTTTAGGACATGTAGTCTCGGATAAAGGTGTGAGGCCCGATCCAGAAAAGCTTCGAGCAGTTGCAAACTACCCCCCACCAAAAGACGTGACGGAAGTTCGACGCTTTTTAGGTTTGGCTACGTATTATCGCAGATTCGTTGATGATTTTGCGACAATTGCCCACCCATTACATTGTCTACTTAAGAAAGGAACCACGTTTGACTGGAACGACTCAGCGGACACCGCTTTTAAGACATTGCGGAATAAGTTAGTTGAAGCGCCAGTACTTAAATACCCAGATTTCAAACGCAAATTTGTGTTATCTACAGATGCTTCAAATGTTGGAATTGGCGCTGTGCTGCAACAAGAGTCGGACGAGGGTTTGGTAGTAATAGCTTACGCATCCCGTAGTTTACACGGTCCTGAAAAACGATATGCAACAATTGAGAAGGAACTGCTGGCTATCGTTTGGGCAGTAGAGCATTTTAGGACTTATCTTTACGGCAGACCATTCATAGTTTACACTGATCATAGGCCCTTGAAACATCTGCTTAAGTTAAAAAACCCAACCGGAAGGTTGGCTCGATGGTCCTTGGCACTTCAAGAGTACGATATGGAAATTCATTACCAACCAGGCTCTGCAAATGCGCCTGCTGATGCTTTGTCACGGCTGATGGAAGAAAATTGTGAAAGCCCTGATGACGCCCCAGAGATTTGTTGTGTAGAAGAGGATCAAAATAACGTTCGACAAAGAATTGTTGATACAACACAGGTTTCTGATTTGAGTAATAGGGAAAATTGGATTAAAGCACAGGAAACAGACACCTATTGCAAGCGAATTATAGGTGCTTTATGCACGAACAAAGATGGTGACGATCCAAAAATGTCAGAACGCTATGTTTTAGATGATGGTTTACTTTATCACATTTGCTGTGAGCACAAACCGAAACGAAGACAGACAGCATGGAAACAACTAGTGATTCCAGAAAATAAGAAATACGAAATTTTGGAAAGTCTTCATGATGACGTTTTTGGTGGCCATTTTGGCGTTGAGCGAACATATTATAAAATTAGGCAACGGTACTTTTGGCCGGGAATGTATAACGACATTAAGAATTGGGTGCAAGAATGTAGGTCATGTAACAGCAGAAAAGGAACAACAAAAAGAACCAAAGCACCGCTCCGGCCTATTCAGGTTGGGGAACCTTTCGAAATGGTCGCCATAGACGCAGTTGGACCATTGCCTACAACGGAGCGTAACAATCGATACATTATTGTCCTTAGTGATTATTTGACAAAATGGCCAGAGGCTTTCGCCGTTAAGGATATAACTGCTGAAACAACGGCAAAATTACTAGTTGAAGAAGTCATATGCAGACACTCTGCCCCATTAGTACTTTTGTCAGATAAAGGCAAAAATTTTACTTCAGAATTAGTTAAGTCTGTTTGCAACATTTTCGATACTAGGAAAATAAATACCACGCCTTATCATCCACAAACTGACGGCTTAGTGGAGCGTTTCAATAAAACACTAGCGACAATGATCTCAATGTATGTCAGCTCAGATCAAAAAGACTGGGATTTGATGCTTCCTTACGTCTTGTTTGCCTATAGATGCACCATGCAAGAGTCTACAAAGGAAAGCCCGTTTTTTCTCCTTTATGGGAGGGATCCAAAACTTCCAGTAGAAGGTGCACTCAAGTCTAAGTCCGGGCTGTCGACTAGCATCCCCGATTTTAAGGCATGTTTATTGACAAAACTCAGGGAAGCATGGAGACTAGCTAGGGAAAACATTAATGAAGCTCAACAAAGGCAAAAGTTGTACTACGATCGAAAACTTCAAGGGTATAAGTATGAGATTGGCGACATCGTTTGGATGTATGTACCAGCTGTGAAAGCAGGTAAGACGAAGAAATTGTCTCATTTGTGGCATGGTCCTTTTAGAGTAGTTGACATGCCTACTGCTGAAAATGCAATTCTGCGCCCAGCGTCCGGTTATGGTAAGGAAAGACGTGTTCACATTAACGCACTAAAATTACAGCCGCGTAATTCAAGCACGAAAGTAAGTAAACTAGAAGGTGATCCTCAGAGAGGCAATAAGAAAGAAAACTTGGACTCTAGCGTTTCTGACAAACAAGTTCAAAATACAGGGTGCATACCCAATAATTCGCAAAATACCGAAGCTGAAAACGTTTGGATTACTATGGCCAAAGGTAAGGTATGGCCTGCCAAGGTAATAAGTAAAACTATTGAGCCAGGCGGCTTAGTTAAGTTTAAGGTGAAGCTTTATGGCACAGGAAAGGAAGCTATTATTGACGCGTTAGATTGTCTCGATTTCAAAAATCATTCACCAGAAAACCTGAATGTTAGAATGACTCGCTTAATGCGAAAAGCACTGGTGGAAGTGCAAGGTCATGATGATATTAGCTGTGTACTAGAAAATGGACGTTATAATACTCTCCACTCATACGATCATGTGTACATAGGTATGGCTACCGAAGATGAACCACGTACGGCAACCAATATTGTACCGCCAGTGGTCGACGGTTTTTTCCTTGACCCACGAAAATATCGACAATTCAGCAAGCTGGCAGAGCACATTTTTTCATCGGAAACGATGGCGACTGATATGGTACCCGCGGTTCCTGAAAGGTTTATAGCGCCAGGAACGTGCATTCGACAATCTATTCATGGCACTGGTTACCTAGTGTTAAAAACCCCATACCTAGTGTTAAAAACCCCAACACACTATGGTATACTGCTAGAAGCCGTAATCCAGAACAAATATTTCAATGAAGATAAGGCTATCAAATATTTTAAGCAAATGGTTGAGGCAGTTGCATTTGCTCACAGTAAGGGCGTTTTCCATTTGCCACTGTGGCTATGTAAATGGGTGTTTGCAGACAATTTACGAGATACCATTCGTCTGCGCGAATTTGGAACTGTCGAGTTTGCACAGAAACAGGGCTCAGACTATTGTAAGTGTAGAATTGGTAGCGTTAACCTTGCCCCTCCAGAATACTTTGTACGTGCTCCATTGCATGGAAAGCCTGTAGATGTATGGCGTTTGGGAATATGTCTCTATTCAATGGTTACGGGGACGATGCCCTTTCAAGGACTTCATTTTCAGGATCTAGTGTCCCGCATAGTGACCGGCAATGTCAGGTTTCCAGCCCACTGCAATGTTAGCTACGAAACTAAACTGTTGATCCGGTCCATTTTGACCCGTAATCCCCAAACTAGAATGACTGCAATAGAGTTGCTGCACCACCCACGGCTAGCAAAGCACTCACAAGACTACGCAGTGAGAATTTCAAATTGCGAAGCATTTCTTGAAACCAACAATGCAGAGATAGAGCCCCAGTCGCTAGAGGTAGAAGACATTGAAGTAGTACCAGTAACCGATAAGTGTACGGCTTGTGGACAAATAGGACATAAGGTTACGGATTGCGAAATATCGGAGAGTGTTCCAAATTTCATAGCAGTGACAAACAACAGGAGCGAACAACCATATCTGCAAAAAGCTGCACAGTGGGTTACAACCGTAGCAAGGAATCTGATCACAATCATGCTAATATTTGCACTGACATTTGGATATGCTCTAGGTTCGCCTATAAGTAAAGCTGAAGACGGAGTAAAAACTACAAACGCAAGTATCGACCTAGGAACTGTTGACCATGGCAGTAATATTGTCATAAATCCTAGGTACGGAACGCTATTCTATGACATAGGTTTCATAGACAATGCCCATGACTTCATCGATCATCATGTTATGATACCGATTAGCTTCAACGTGACTCCGCCTGAGTTTTTACCGAACTGCACGGCATCTGTGAAGAATACCCTAAGTTGGATACATCGTCTAGAGGATATCTTGTGCGGATTAATGGAACAAATCAACAGTTCGATAGGCGAAACACATACACATGTGTTAAGGAGAATGGATAGTTTGTTACTAGATTATAAGCTGTTAGTCCATGGGGAAAAAGTAAGAAAAAGAAGAGGATTACTTAAAGAAGTAGCTTGTTTTATAGAAAGCATTCTTGGAAGTTGCGAAGATGGAGGTGCGTCCGCGGAGTCAGTTAGAAAAGCTCTGTCTATTTTAAACAAACGCGTAGATAATTTATCTGCTCACGTACACAAACAAGGAGATCGACTAATATCGCTGTCTAAACTTACAATGGACGGGTTTAAGAATGTTGAAAAGAAGTTCGGCGCATTAGACAAAGCATTCAACAAGATGTATAAGTTACAGTCGACAATTAGCAAAAGGGTTAACAACATACAAGAAACACTTTCTAGAATGGGAAACTTGATGAAGCTACAGACAGATATTACTATTGGGGTAATTTCTTCGGTAACTAGAATGGAGCATTGGCATAGTGAAGTATTGGCCGCGTACTCTCTAATAAATGCATTGGAACAGTTTCAAAACGGTATGTTACCCCCCGATATTATACCTCCAAAGGCGCTGAAAATTATGCTGACAGGAATAAACAGTCAAATTAAGGATTTAGGAATAGACTTATTGTACCAAATTAATGATATTCATGTGTACTATCAAACACCCATCGTACATACGGTTTCTGCAACGGAAGGTGCCTTTATAGTTCATTTGCGTATTCCTCTTTCAAAAGCACATTACAGATTTAAAATTTTTCAACTCGCATTTACTCAACTATCTGACAATGTAAGCGAACAGACGTTACTGGAAGTCAATAGCGAGTATTCATATTTTGGTGTTAATCAAATCACAAGTCAATATATTTTGCTAACTGAACAACAGTATAGTTTGTGCAAAGGTTACCGATATAAGCGATGCTACGTGTTATTCCCCGTGTTCTCAATGACTAGAAAGAGTTGCGTATCTGCTTTATTTAATAAGGAAAATCACCAAGTGATAGAGGGCTTATGTGAAATCAAGGTTAGTCGGACTAAGAAATCAACCCAAACGTTCGACATTGGCAATGGATACTGGTACGTAGCAGGTTTTCAAAATTACGACTGGCACTTATTTTGCCAACAACAACAACCAAAACGGACCCAGACGTGTCAGCAATGTATAATTAGGATACCATGCGGTTGTAGTATGTCTATGTCAGATACTGTTTTATATGGTAAACAATACGGATGTAATCATACTATACCCCAAGTTACAAAGCTATATTCTTTCAACCCATTCTTGTATATGACCGACCTTAATATCACCATCACGCCTAACTCTCTTTTTAGTTCTGACCCCAGGGAACGATTAAAATGGGATAAAGAGCTTTCAGGTATGATAGCTAACTATACGTTAGATAATAGACCCCTTTATCTAAATTTTTCCCGTTTGAACTCAGTGATGAAAAAGGACATCGGACAGTTTACTAAGTTTGATAAAGCGTTAGCTTCTGCTGTTGAAAAAGCGACTGAGAATATCAAGCAGCAAAATAACCTCAGTGGGATACGATTTTGGGGACTGCTAGCAGGTGAAGTTTTACTAACAATGGGAATAATGATGTTGTTAGTTCGTCTGGCCTTGAACAACGTTGCGAATGTGCAAACAGCTACAGTGAAAACAGTTTATGAGGAAGGTGATAAGCGTGTGTCCGATGCAGGCAAGAAAGCTAACATAGATTGTGCGAGTGGTGATTTACAGGCCTTAAGAGCGCCCTTGTCTTGCCAGTTTGAAAGGCTAAAGGGTGCCGGGATCAAAGGATTGAATAAGGACTAGCTGCTGTGCTTTTATATATTTATTCGCATATTATACTCCCATATTTATCTACTTATATTATTACTCTCATTAATCCAGTATTTATTTTTTTGATTTAGATATTAGGTTTAGTGCACCTTATATATTATAATGTTTTAAGTCTGTTCATGATTGTCACTGGCTGGAGATTTGTTGTAGGATATAATTCGAATCGTATCGTATACTTCGAAGTTAGGGTTTCTTTATAGAATTGTTTATCCGTGGTTAAGTAGAGAAAACTAAGTAACAATTAAGCGTTTTGACCAGTAAATAAGTCAGGGTTGAAGGTATTTTGTATTGATATAAATTATGGGGGACGGTCTATACGGTCTGTCTTGGTTTAGATGGCGGAGCGAATGATCCAAATTCGGAAGGCACAAGAACGATACCACAAGGCAAAGCGCAAGGTCACTGCGCTAAGACACGAGCTAAGCTTAGCAGTTGCTCGCGCCGAAACGCTTCGAGAAGAATACGCTAAGTTAGGTCAGGCACAAAGAAGCTGGAGAACGCCATCTGCATCTCCAGGAAAACTAGGTCACAGCGCTCTGAGCTCAGAAATTTACGATTCAGGCTCAAATTCCGCCTCCGACGCAGCATCAGAAAAGTGTGATGAAGCTATGGCGGCGAAAACGGCCCCTTGTTTGGAGGGAACCAGAGCAGAAAGCGATGTGAAGACTCACTCGCAGGCAACCCTTGAATGCGAAGTGAAGACTCACTCGCAAGCGACCCCTGAAAGCGAAGTGAAGACTTACTCGCCTGTAACCTTTAGATCACCCAACATCCAGCACCAGATCCGACAGGAAGCCCAGGCACTACAAACTCAGATGCCACTACTTATTGCTGAAAACGAAATCAACATTCATGAGGATGTTGTTGTTTATGGCAAAGGTGATGACACAGCAGTGAAAAACAACGAACCATTAATGCCCGACTGGCCGAAGATCCAAACGCACCGCGACAATGGCAACGAAGTCTCATTGTCAATGAAAGAAGCAAACCGTATCTTAAGAAACACGCTCCTGAGCCGCAGTACAAATCACTACCGCCTCATTTGAAGCAGATTGTTTTGAATGATTCGGCCAGATTCAAAATTGTGGCAAAGGAACGACTAGGAGCCAATAAAACAAGGGATCCGGAACGACACGTTACATGGCTTAGGGCTCAGCACAGGGAACGCACTCAAGTTTACTACGACTATTGCATAAGGAAGCCTTTAGGAAGCCGAGACTCTCCAATGGAACTGTATCAAAATATGTCGGACTTCCTATTCAGACGCATGCGGCTCTCGTTCAAAGACGCCTACTACGATATTCGCGGCGTATCGTTCCCATTAGAGTTTTAGCGAACTGTCACAAACTTGGAACGTTTCCGGCAAAGGTGGACTGTGCTTTAAGCGTTGGACTGTAGGCTACAGCCTTGGACTGTGCTTTAAGCGGTGGACTGTAAGCTGCAGCCTTGGACTGTTTTTTTAAGCGTTATAAGCTGCTACTTCTTATTATAATTGTTGCATGTGTTTATAGATGGGAGACTCTGTGAGATTTCATCGACCGAATGCTTCGATATGTGAATCGATGGATACCGTCGAGGCAGATCATCTGCACACACAGCGAAAGTTTGATGCCGGAGCAGCTGCACGAGTTGTCGCTGCCTATGGCTACGACATTGACGGCATTCGCTGTTCAACAGGCAATGCGGACACAATCTCGTTTTTGGAAGAAATCATGTTAGACATGAGCATTCGTGGACTAAATCCATTGCAAAGAGTGTCACTATGGTCATTTCGACAGGCGGCCGTAGGGAACAAAAGGAAAGGTTGTGGATGGTTGCAAAAGTTGCCGGCAGGAGCTGTTGGGCAATTGCCTGATAGGGTGTTGGAAGGAATTGATTATGCCTGGTGGAATCGCTGTGACATACCTCCCCAGTGCTACCAGGATGCAGGTTATTTGCTAGTGTCGAAAGATACTGCAGTAGAGATAAGCTCGGCTACTGTGGACGGTGCTGTAATTTTGGAGAGTGTATTCAAGCTACCCTATATAATAGGTTTAGAACCTGAACGTGTGAACGGAGTTAGGGTAAGAAGGAACGCGGCTTGCCAAACGGAAGGGAAAGGACAAGATGAAACTCGGTGCGAAACTGTACTAGGTTCATGTGAGAGTCGAGCCGAGATCTCAATGACCCTTAAGTTCTTCTTTAAAAGTTCGCCCGAGGGGAGCCGAAGGTACTCAGGGTTATGCCTTCACGAACCGGAAAAAACCCTTTTAGTGGCATATAGTTGTCCGGAAGCTTTGGAAGGAAATGTGGAAGGGATCACTAAGATTGAAGCCGCTGGTTGCGTACCAGCAGGATCGATTCTTCTCACCGACAACATGTTTTTGGCCAACATGTACTCCCGCTCGTATCCAGTTTTGTGGGTGCAGACCAGCGCCTCACTGATGGAAGTTTCCTACAAACCATCCGCATCTCAAATGGCGTACACCTATACAGCGTTAGCTGAGTTTCGATCAACACCCGTGCCATTGCCGAACCAAAAAGGAATCCACATCTACACCGATACATTGTCACTCAAATCTGCACTGAAGGCGGCGATTGCGGTGATCTCGCTCACAAACCCTATTCCGAAGGCTCGACCAGATTACCAGGGCTTTCTCGAAGCGGCTCAACCTAAAAGAATAAGCGGCGAACGTGATGATACAGACGTCGATGACTATGAACTAACAAACTTGGAGGCATGAAGGAGATCTCACAGTTTCTTGCTTCTATCTAACACTGAGCATGCATGGTTAAATTTTGTAGTGAAAGTGTGATTTTGTACTTGTGCTTTAATGAGTCGATTGCTCATACGCTTGCTCAATTTTATTTTATGTGTTACGTGCATATGCTGTAAAACTTGTGAACCAGTGACAATTTTAAATGACATTGACAATTAATGTGACAATTTTTCCTATTCTCCAGGGTGCAATCATATTGTTGCTTGCCAGAGCTTGCCTTGCTTAATATATTATTGCTCAATATTCACTTATATTTGTCTTATTTATTTATTAATAGTATTTTATGCAACTAACATATTTGGCATATTTTCATGTTATCCCATTCATTACTTTTTATTAATACTGTGTGCTATTTAAGGATATCCAGTGTTATTTACACATTTCATATATTATGCATTGTATGTTTTGTATTGTACTCTTAAATGCGAACCCAAGACAGAACACTTCAAGCCGTAGTAAGAAACTCAAATAAAAATTAAGGAAAAGGAGGAATGTGACAGAGTCACAAGCTAAGTTATTATCAAAGTCATAATTAAGTATTTTATAAGTTTAATTTATAATAATAATTTGTTTTAGAAGTTATTCACTTAGTTATTTGAATAAACATTAAGTTCTTCACACTTTTAATTGAGTTTCGGAAACGCTCAATTTATTTACTTGACTTGATTGCTTCATATTGCGCAATCAAGCCAGACAGCCAGGTAATTGGCTGCCGACTCAGCACGTGACTTGCGAAGGTTATAAAAGGCGATGCAAACTTGAAAAGTCGGCAGTCGGCCCAGTAAGCTAGGTAGAGTTAGGTCGGTTTGGAAGGTTCCTAAGGAAGGTCTCTAGGAAGGTTCCCTAGGAAGGTCTGAAGGACGGTTCTCGAGGAAGGTCTTGGAAAGTGGTCTTGTGTCTCGAAAGTGGTTTGGATCGTTTGGATCGTTTGAACGGCTTGTGACAGGGAGGTACCTAGTCTAAGAGTCTAGTCCAGACGGACAGGCTTCTGCCGCGGGTTCGCATTGTGTTAGGCTGTCAAGTCTGTATTACTGTGTCAGCCTGTCAATAAATCCTAACCGCTAGACTTGTGTGTGTTTTTGCTGTAGCTAGGCTAGCCCCCCCTGTTACATTTGGTTCCCGTGCTTCATCTAATCTGGGCCGGCGTGAATACTAAGTGGTGTGTCTTTGCGTGTGTAGCCTGTTACATTATACTAAACTTAGCGTTTAGCAACTTTTGTGCTTAGTTTTGGCTTTGGCTTGGAGTGCGCTCCCTGCTTGATGTGGGCCCGTATTCACATACTAACACTAACACTTAAAGTTAGTGTAAACACTAACCCTTAAGTGCTTCGTAGCACTAAATTTAGTGTTACGAAGCACTTAAAGTTAGTGTTAGTGTTAGTATGTGAACACGGGCCGTGGATCCGGAATTCGTTATTTATCGGCATATCCATTTGGTATTTATAAATCCAATTGTAGATTTATTTAAATTACTATTTCTTATTAATAATATATTTTTCTCGAACTATACATTTGTAAAAAATGTTTTCAGCAGGTGGATTCCTGAAAAAAGCAAAATCAGCTCTACATGTTTCAGGGGGCATATCGTGAAAAATATAAATTTTCAAATAGAAGTTCTTGAAGAAAAATTACTTCGATTAAGATGCTCTACTCAAAAATGTAAAAAAACGAATTTGGACAACAAAGTGCATTTTTTATTTTTGGCGATTAAACGAGCAAAATGGATCGAATTGGTCGGAAAATGTTACTAATATATCCTAAATTGCATGCCCTTCCTTCCCATGGCGGCCAGGGACCTCCCCTACTCTCCCCACCCCTACCACACACCATCCACTAACTAAGCGCTTAGCGCTTAGGGAGCTCCCGAGGTCCCTAAACTTAAGGGGGTAGTGTCGCGAAAGCAGTCGATTTTGCGCGACTGTAAAACTTGTTCAGTAAAATGTTAGAAATTGTTCTGTCTATATTTAAAAAATCTATCCAAAGGTAAATTATTTTGCCAAGTTTCAGCAAAATTGGTGCAGCATATAGTTTGCAATAATGTCTCAAAGTCGGAAAAATGACGAAAAAAAACCTATTCACATTCCATTTTTTAGTCACATTTGTCAATTTTTCTGTTTAGTTTTTTTACACAGACTAATTGCACATATGTTGTAGTTTATGCACACAAAATTTAATGCAGATTACTGTAGCGGCTGTGGAGTAATACTAGTTTGAACTGTGAAGGTGTACTTAAACTGTAAAAAAGTAACAGCAATAATGATAAATTGTGAAAAATCTAGACGCTTATTTTCAAATCAAAAGAAAAACGAACCTTCAATTTTCTTTTTTCTTATTTGTCGCAAAAAATTGTGCGTCCACACATTATGTGTACTTCACAAGCTGGCCAATCTGATATCTGGCTTGATTTTTTGAACTTTTATGTCCCTATTGTGTGATGTCTGGCTTACTAATGACGATTGGTCCAAGATATTTGTCAATATTGATAGTGTGATGTCTGGCAGTAATTATTTGATACCATACAGCGTTGGACTAGCTTCTCATTGAATGTACTACTTCAAAACAAAAAGTTCTATTTTCACAGCCTATGAGCAAAACTGCTTTCGCGACACTACCCCCTTAAGGGGGTAGTGTCGGGAAAGCAGTCGATTTTGCGTAACTGTAAAACATTTTTAGAAAAAGATAAGATATCGTTCTTTATATATTTTGAAAATATATATTGAGGCAAGTATTTTCGCCAAGTTTCATCAAAATTGATGCAGTATACTGTTTGCAGTGAGGTCGCAAAGTCGGAAAAATGACGTTTTAAAAACCTATTCACATTCGATTTTTTAGTCACAATTATCAATTTATTTGTTTAGTTTGTTTACATAGACTAAAAAGACATATGTTGTAGTTTATGCACACAAAATTTAGTGCAAATTGCTTGAGTGGTTGCGGAGTAATACCTGTTTGAACTGTGAAACTGTGCGTAAACAGTGAAGTACTCACAGCAATAATGATAAATTGTGAAAATTTTAGACGCTTATTTTAAAATCAAAAGAAAAACGAACCTTCATTTTTTATTTTTCTTATTTGTGGCAAAAAACCGTGCGTCGACACGTTATGTGTGCTTCACAAGCTGGCCAATCTGATATCTGGCTGAATTAGTTGAATTATCATGTCCTTATTGTGTAATGTCTGGCTTACAATCGGTGATTGGTTCAAGATATTGGTAGATATTTGTAGTCTACTGTCTGGCAGTACTTATTTAACACAGTATAGCATTGGACTAGTTTCTCAGTGAACGTACAAGTTCAAAGCAAAAAGATATCTTTTTGCAACCTATGAGCAAAACTGCTTTCGCGACACTACCCCCTTAAGCGCTTAATTCTAAGCCAAACACTAAATTTTAAGTATGTGAATACAAAATTGAAACGCTAAGTTAAGCGTTAAGGCCGATTCACACGCTGCGATTTTACTGCGATTTTGCCGCAGCGTTTTTGCCGCTGCGGCAAGACGCAGCTTGCCGCAATCAAAACGCAATGTCTGAACAGACGCAGCGTTTTTAGTGCGGAATGCCTGCGTCTTGAATTTGCCGCAGCGTTTTAAACGCCAGACTGCAGTTCGCCCTGCGATTTCATTGCGTTTTGATGCTACGTTTGTGTTGGTTTAAACAATTTTTGCTTAGCACTTTGTCATTTTTTTAAAACAGTGAAGACGCAGCAAACTGACCTGCGAGACGCACTAAGGCCGCAAAGCTTGTTCAGACGGATAGATAATCTTTGTTTTTGGATAGTTTTGAGTGCATTATGATGTTTTAAGGCATCGTCTAGGCTTAGTTGGTAGGATTCTCTAGGCTAAGCTGGCAGGATTTTTTCTGGAAATTTCGTTTTTTTATTGCGTATATAAGCCTGAGCCTAAGCCTGAACCTAAGCCTAAGCCTAAAGGCCGATTCACACGGTGCGTTTTTGCCGCTGCGATTTTGACGCAAAACGCAAGCCGCAGGGTGTCGCAAGCGAAACGCACCGTCTGAACAAGCTTTGCGGCCTTAGTGCGTCTCGCAGGTCAGTTTGCTGCGTCTTCACTGTTACAAAGAAATGACAAAGTGCTAAGCAAAAATTGTTTAAACCAACACAAACGTAGCATCAAAACGCAATGAAATCGCAGGTCGAATTGCAGTCTGGCGTTTAAAACGCTGCGGCAAATTCAAGACGCAGGCATTCCGCACTAAAAACGCTGCGTCTGTTCAGACATTGCGTTTTGCTTGCGGCAAGCTGCGTTTTGCCGCAGCGGCAAAAACGCTGCGGCAAAATCGCAGTAAAATCGCAGCGTGTGAATCGGCCTTTAGTGTTAGTATGTGAATACGGGCCTTAAGGCCGATTCACACGCTGCGATTTTCCTGCGATTCTGCCGCAGCGTTTTTGCCGCTGCGGCTAAACGCAGCTTGCCGCACGCAAAACGCAATGTCTGAACGGACGCAGCGTTTTCAGTGCGGAATGCTTGCGTCTTGATTTTGCCGCAGCGTTCCAAACGCCAGACTGCTATTCGACCTGCGATTTCATTGCGTTTTGATGCTGCGGACGTGTTGGCATAAACAAATTTCGCGGACCAATTTGTCATTTTTTTGAAACAGTAAAGACGCAGAAAACTGACCTGCGAGACGCACTGAGGCCGCAAAGCTTGTTCAGACGGTGCGTTTCGCTTGCGACACCCTGCGGCTTGCGTTTTGCGTCAAAATCGCAGCGGCAAAAACGCACCGTGTGAATCGGCCTTTAGGCTTAGGCTTAGGTTCAGGCTTAGGCTCAGGCTTATATACGCAATAAAAAAACGAAATTTCCAGAAAAAATCCTGCCAGCTTAGCCTAGAGAATCCTACCAACTAAGCCTAGACGATGCCTTAAAACATCATAATGCACTCAAAACTATCCAAAAACAAAGATTACAGCCATTTTTGGCTTCGAACCTGGCCTACGTTCACTTCCACAAGCACTGAAAATGCAGTTTTCAATGGGTCATAGCTCAGAAAATCCAAAATTGTAGATAGGGGTTCTATTTCAAAAAATGCTTCCCTTGAGGTGCTCTACTCCAAAAATAGGTCCACTATTCCCTCCACCCCTAACTGCACTTGATCCTAAATAAAGGCTGAACATTTGAACCGAAATTGACATTGCCGAAAACGTCCCTCACTGAGGGGTGAATCAATCAATCAAAATGGTTTATTCTAACTACAATCTGAAAGTCATAATCATAAATTCATAAGTACAATGAACAAGCTTGAAAAGGTGAAGAGCCGGGAACGGACTTCTAACAAACCACCTGCAAATTATGTGCATCGTGCAAAGTGAACAAAATACAGAGCAAACAAAGCAAAAAACCGGAGGTGCGGAAAAACAATTATTACGGCGATTAGAAAACAACAGTTATGAAATTACAAATTAATTTTCACTATTATGAAATACAATGAAATACAATAATTATAACAATTAGAAAATAAGTTTATGAAGTGAGATTGCAATGCAACTGCATTTAACCCAAAAAATTGCACTCAATTTTTCAAAATTGCATTCCTTGATTGCCTGTTAAAACCAATAAAAACAAAAAAGTATCAAAAAATTCTTAAAAATTATTACAAAAAACGAGGATATGTATGCATAAGCGATATTTTTTCCTGATAATTAAAGGATCATTGATTGAAATTTTGGTGAAGTTTTTACGAAAATTGTAAGAAAATTTGTTGAAAATTTGATGATAATTGGATGATATTTTATGGAAATATGTGTGAAATTCGTGAGAAAATTGTCAGATAATTTGTCGAAAATTTGCTGCTAATTGGATGATATTTTAAAGAAATTTGAGTGAAATTCGTGAGAAAACGATAAGATAATGCGTTGAAAATTTGCTGATACGTTGATGATTTTTGATCGAAATTTGAATGAAATTTGTAAGAAAATTGTCAGATAATTATTAGAAAAATTGTCAAAAACTGCGGGTTATTGGTCAAAACAGTGGGTGATCTTCGCATGAACGCTCCAAGTTGTCAGTTTTGAAAATAAGATCTTATAATTTTCTTGCGATTATCTTGCTGTTTTCGGGGGGTTGGGTTTCCTGTGGGGGGGGGGGGAAATTCAAACTAACATTTTTTCTACGTAAAAACATGTTCTTATAGGTTTTCGCATGCGCTGAGTTCATTTTTGGCAGTTTGCAAGCGAAAAAACGTTGATTTTTAGCTTTTTCTAACAATTCTAAAATATTTTTTAGAAAAAAAAATTTCTAAAAAAAAAATTTTGTCGAAAATCTTAATTTTTCGTCATATTCGGGCCAACTCTCGCAAAATAAGATCTGCTCGCTCATTATATCAGTCTGAAATTTTATGAGCATATTATATTAACACAGTATATTTTATTCAGCTCACAGGAAATATTTCAGCACCCGTATTCATAAAAGTGCAAGATCGGCTTTTTATCCTGACTTGCACCAAGCCCGGCTTAAGGGGGCGCTCCGGGAATCAAGGATTTGGGCCGTATTTTTTAAAAACAGCCAAAATGACCTATCATTCTTGAAGGAAAGTTGCCCAAAATACCATTTCTGATGTTTTGACGTGCATATCTCCATAGCAAAAAATTTGAAAAAAATTGGACAATTTATTGATTTTATTCGACTTTTACACAAATTCACAAAGTAAGCCAGTGCATCAAGGCTTTTTGAGGTTTTGCAAACAGACGATACGTAAATTTTATTAGTCGTAATAAAAAATTAAAACAATTTTATTGCGTTTTGTGCAAAAAAATTGCACAAGAAACCATTTTCAGAAGCAGCAGACTCAAATATAGGCTGTGTGAATACAAAACCAATTTTTCGGCATTCGATTATAAAATGCTGGTAAGATATTTTTCTACAAATTTTTGCACAATTATAGCCTTAGGCTCTGCGCAGTTGAACAATTTTTTAGTTTTTTAAAATAAAGCTTAGAAATTTTTTTATATGAATTTTATTGCATAGAGTTCGACTTCGAAAACACATAATGACATTTTTTATCCAAACCTGACATAAATGTTAAAAACCAAAATAATGTTCAACTAGAGAAGTACATAAGCTACAATTTAATATATAATTTGTGACTATACGCAAAGTATAAGCAGAGTTATCGTTTGCCGAAAATTCACTCACGTTTGGTGCTCTGGGAGTCACGTGACATGATCACGTAATTTGAAATTTTGCCTCCAGTGTTCTGTTGTGCCATAGTACATATATGTATAGTAAAGTTTGACATTTGCCAATTTTTTTGCCAATTTTCGATGTAACCCCCGATTCCCGGAGCGCCCCCTTAAATTCCCGGCTTTTCGTATTCATAAAACCAAGCTCGGCTCATTATCCAGGCTTTTTGGTATTCATAAAAGTTGGTATAAAAAGCCGAGCTTATGGTAATCATAAAAATCAGGCTTGGATTTTAATCACGGCTTCCACGCATATTTTATTGATTTTTTCTATTACCCCAAATCAAAAAGCTCGGATAAAAATCCAGGCTTGAGCAAGCCTGGATTGAAAAAAAGCCAGACTTACGGATAAGAATCCGAGCTTTTTATCCCGACTTTTATGAATACGGGTGCAGAGTTACTGGTTTTCCTGTGATCCCGCCAATATCCCCCAAATACATGTGTGGTTTTGTAGTTATATATTTGTTTTTTTGGTTTCAGCATGTCCATTTCGAATCGTAATGTAGAAGAAAAAATTTTAGATAATAACAATGCTGTTGCCGATTCTGGTGCAGACGAATGTAATATGGAAATTTCAACTGATAGAAATTGTAGTGACAAATCGCCGAACGTCAATTCCAATGAAGACAAGCACTCTAATGATGACCGAAATGTTGACTTAAAATCGGATGAAAGTCCAACGACCTCTGAAGTAAACGCCAATACGCCCGAGGCTGAGAAAAATGAGTATCTGGAAACCAAGACTTCTTCACCAGAAAAAGTCATTAATGAAACTGATAATAATAAATCGGAACTGGCCGAAGTGGAGAAAAGCAAACCGTCGGTCTCACTGGAAATAGAAGAAATTGACCGAAACGAGGAAGTCGCCGCAGCCGTTACTGATGATTCTCGACCTTCCGTGGACGAATCACAGTTTTCTGAAATTAACCTCGAAAGCCCATCACCGGGGAAAGCCGGCAGCTCTGATGCGACAGAACAGGACGCTGTAGAAGATCAAGACCTGCCGGCTACTGAGTGGTCTCGAGTTGGATCCGCTAAGCTGTCATTTCGGGGTGGTCGCACTGAAGATACTACGGTAAGATTTTGTGTCAAATTTCAAACCTTGTATCATACGTTTTGCATTTTCAAACATAAGCTTCGTTCGAACTTAAAAATTTATATATATTATAAAATTATATACTTAGTATTGCTTTGTTTATCCAAAATTTTTGTTATAGCGTACTGGCTTTACTCTTTAACTCTAGAATTATGTAGCTGAATTTAAAATCCGCAGAGTGAATGTATATAAAACTTTTTGTGTTTAGACAATTAAGCCAGTGGAGGGTGTTTTGGCTGGGCTTCAGCCACCAGTAGACACCGGAGAGACCCCCGACGAAGTGTTTGACCGCCTGGAAATCGAGGTTAAAAGTGGTACCGCCGATAATAAGGCTGTGGTTGCCTCAGTTCTCACCGTGGTTAGTTGAACTTTTATTTTACACAACATATTGTGTTGATTTGGATGATTTTTGATATAGTAGGGTTGGCTGAAGGTTAGCTGTTTTAGTTCAGTCAATTTATTTAAGCAAATTTTACCCAGATGATTTATAATCGAGCGGGGAATATGCCACGTCGATTTGAAATTAAAGAGCCATTTTCGTTCAGCTGTCTAGTACTCTAGTGTCTACATAACAGTTGGAGTTAATCTTTTTGTGCTTTGGGCCAGTGTAGGCTATGTATGGCATTTTTATTATATGTATATATTCACCAGCTATTATCCAGAACTGGATTTAGTTCATTTAGATTGTAATTAATTCAATTTTTTGGCGGTTTGTCGTCTATATGTACGTATGTATATATATATGTACTCAGATTAGCTTGAAATGGGCTAACTTTCGCTGCATTAAGTTTATCTGGTAGGGTTATAAATCATAAATCTGTAACCGGGCTTGAAGCTAGGGTAGTTGTCAAGTCTCTTAGGTCAACTCTAAGTTCGTCTAGTGGTGCTTCTAGCCCGATTACAGGAGTAGCGTCACTCGGAGTAGTCCGCCTCTTCTACTACAAACTAACATATCTAAGCTAGAATAGTAACGCAAACAACTTACTGAAATGATGAGGTTTTATTGAAATAATAGCACGGGAAATACGGCACAAAATAGAGCATAAGCAATCCAGAGGTCACACCAACTGGCACACAGAAAACAGGCCAAAAGAGGCGCCAACGTACACAGCAATACAGTGGTCTCACCAACTGCCACACAGAAAGTAGCCCAAACGGGCAACAGCGTATGCACCAATACAGTGGTTTTACCAACTGCCACACAAAACTGCCCAGCTCGGGCTACGAACAGCTAAACAGCAACTTCACAATAACCCTCTGACTGAACTGACTACAGCCTTAAATATTGCACAATTGACGTGGGTTACCGCCTGCTTACAAGTCTGGTATTTGGACTTTAGCCTGAATTTTCCAGACTTCTTGTAGGCGAATGTAAAGTCATGCGGAATTTTGTCGGTTTTTGGAGGTGTTGGCCTCCCTCCTACTCGTCATAAGCTTATATTTCCAATCCGTTTTAAAATGTTTGGACTCAATCCAAATTCGAAATGTCAAGCATATTTTTTTGTAAAGTTTTTAGGCGGTTGAGTCTCCCACTGTTGTAATGTCTGCATTCCGGTCTGGTTAATAATCAGGCGTTTAGGGATGTTTTGAATCCAAAATATAGAAATTTCCAAGTTTTTTATAACAACTATTATGTTGTCTAACTGCAAGTCGAGTTAGGTTTTGTTCACTCTTAGTTAGGAGTTTCTAGGTCCAGTTACATTCGTCCCCCCGACGGAAAGCGAATGTCCACATTCGAGAAGAAGTCTAGTTCAGTCTTATATAAGCGGATATATACGTAGGCGCTCGGCTGTTCAGTCAGCAGGCTAGGTTACAAACATTTTTACAATGCATTACAACATTACCATTTTATATGAGTACCTATATGCTGCCAGTGCAAGGTGTGCTGTAATGCTTAATGGCACTCATAAATCGATGTTGCCTGCTTTCTTTTTGCAATAGAAAAAGTTGTTAGAAAGTTATTTTACAGGTTTTTTCGCAGGTTCGCTTTTAAAACACTCATTATAGCTTTTGAACATTTTTTCTCTGGTGAAACTTCAAATTCAAACTTTTTGTGTTCATTTTGCGTAAAGATTATAATCCTTTCTGCATACACAATTTTGCACAGGTGACATACATAAGAAGTTGAACATCTGTAGCAATATTAATTAATTAGGATTACACTATTACAGGAACATTCTTAAAGGCGGTCATAATCGCACAGAATTTTACACACGAAACATTTATAGACAACGTTGATTTGTTTTCTTGTCTTAACAAAAAAATTTTTCTCTTGGTTTGCGATTGTAGTGACTGTCATACATAGTATATATTTAAAGTATACTAATACAATACAACAATTATATAGGCGTACAATTGAGATAAATAGTATAGTAATGTCACTTAAAAATAGTATATAAATAGAATAAGTACCGGATAATGCATAGTAAGCATGAATAAATAATCAGTGAGCAAATAGATACTAAATGGCATTTGGTGTAAATACATATTGTAGCAACAATACCTGAGCATAATATAAAGCAGAGTACCGTATTCTGAACGCGTTTCTTAGAATGCAATGTTGTGCGCGAGTGCATAAAGACAGAGCTGCAACAAATTATATGAGAGAGGGCTTTTTAACAAAACTCGGGGGGCTGTTGAAATTTGAAATTTGTGTTTGAAATTGCGTTCAACATTGCAGTCTAATGTTCACATTCATATGAATTCAATAGTAACAGTTGTTTGGTGATGAGTGGGCAGTTCAAAACTGCATTCGAACAAAATATAGAATATATAATTGTGATAACGATGACAACTGCAATAATAAGTGCAACATATTGGAGCAATTCTAGTACCTGAGCGTACAATAAAGCAATATAGGGATTATATAACAGGATGTAATGTTGCAGCGCATTATCAGATCATGTGCATTTAAGCCGTGTGCGTAATGCCACTGTTTGCATATTCAAATGCGCTCCAACATTACAGGTCTATGATAAATAAGCAGTCCTGCATAGTCCTGAGCACATCAAAAACTGTTGCGGCGCTTCAGCTCCGAAAAGAGTCGTCGTCGTCTCGCCATTCCTGCTTCTCTGAAGAGGAGTAGGTCAAGCCGGAACACGCCCACTGGTAGGTATTCCTCCGATTCCTGCATGGGGTGGATACCCACGGTTGCGGCAGCCAGGTGCGCGAAGCGTCGCATTTGGGTGATGGGGGTAAAGTTTTCCCATTTCATCCAGAATAAAACTGTCATGATCAGAGCCAGGGGGTTGGGGGAGACTAGGTCCATAGCTAGTTCAGAGGAGGAGAGGTGATAAAGTCCACTTTCTGGTCCAAAGATTTGAAAATCTGGGGAAATTTTGTTGAATGCTTTGATTTGGTCCTTTGGGCTGTCGGCCCGAATCAGATCCTTCAAAAAGTTTTCGGTTACCCAAAGGGGTTTTCCTAACAGGGTGACGGGGTGGCAATCGTCTAGGTGGTGAGGGCAGTGGGCATACACTGCATCACCACTCTCATTGAGCTCAAACTCGTCCGCTAGGCTAAGGAAGGTGTGCAAGGTATCATTTACCGTGCCGCCCTGCTTTATCGCGAGCATGGTGTGCAGGGGGGCTACAGGGGAATAGCGTTTGTCCCACAGAAATTTTTGGGCAGGGAGGCTGAGCATACTGTCTACCTAAAAAATAAAGAGCACATTAGTACATACAAAGTTAAGGCTTAATAAATGATCCAAACTGTGATTAAAAAAACAGTCTGACTACATACTGTTCAGTCCACTTCGTTAAGTCCATTTAATTATGGAATAAGAAATCAATAGTCCATTAGAGTCCATCTAAGTCCATAATGTCCATAATTTAAGAGCCAAGAATTAGGATCTCCTGGTTAGTAATGGCTAGGTCCAGGCAGCATCCACGGGGTGGGGATTACACCCTGTAGGCGGCGTACGTCTCGATGAATTTTCAGAGTACCCTTTTTCAGATAGTCGCGCATGTTCTCGGCCATGGCCTCTGAGTGGCCCAAGTCGTCACAAAGGCCTAAGTAACGAGCGCCGCGTTTGCGAACAAAATCGTAGGCCCATTGATAAACGGGGGTTACACCACCCTGAATTCGGGTCTCGGCCAGCTCTCGGTAGTCATTCATGTCCCGTTTTACAATGAGTTGCAGTCCCTTTGGTAGCTTCGGGGGGTCCTTCAGAAAAGTTTCTCCGATTGGGGTCTCGATTCGCTCGAATTCCGGTTCCAGTTGTACAGTTCTTTGTACTTGCTGTGCGTTTGCTGGCGTCGTTTCCTGGAGTAGTGGTTCTGGTTTGGGTGATAAAGTGGCTGGGGTGGGTGGTGGTTGAATGAAGGGTGTGGGTGGTGGTGGGGGTCGTTCTAGGATCAGCCTGCGGCCAGTGAGCGTCATGCGATCGTCTTGGTCTGTAGCCTCGTCCTCCGAGCTGGTATCTTCCTGCTCTTGGTCTTCAGTAGACTGGTTGACGTCCAACTCTTGTCTCGGTGGCGTCGGTGGCTGAGCAGGCCGTTCAGTGCTCGGACGCCTTGGATTGTTTAATGTTTCCGGTAATCCGTTGAATTGTTTTCTTCGTTTGGGAACCAATAGTTCTGTCGCCCCGTAGCCGCCAAGTTTCCGTAGAATATCAGCTCGTCTCAACCGCAATTGACGCGATTTTTCTTTCATGATTTTCCATTCTTTTGTCGTCTGGAAGTAGTCATCCCAATCAGCGTCACAGCTCTGGATGGTTGCTTCGGCCATTACCTAAAATGGAATGGTCCATGTCCAATGTGCAATGTCAATCTTTATGATTTTAGCCTTTATAAATTTATATCCTTAATAGTTTAGACAAATCCGTTCTCATTTTTGACAAAAATTCGCTTGTTAATTTTGTTCTTAAATCGAAACTAAATTAGAAGTTTTAATTCGTATTTTGAATCCGGACTCCGTATCTGCCTAAAAAGAGTGTCTATCTA
>JASANF010015445.1:0-61224 GCA_030248245.1 Trissonchulus sp. WLG1_4 | reverse complement strand
TCATCACAATGTCTGAAGGAAGCGTCAATGCTTCATACTACACTGCTAAGCTGTGACTTTGAGTTAAAAGGGCGTAAAATGGAGTTATTTTTGCTCGGCAGAATCCTCCGCGACAGGCCATTTTTGTAGTTTGTTATTTCTGGAAGTTAGCCACAAAAATGGCCACAGCTTAAGCTAGAAAATCGTAGAAAGATGACTATTACGTCATTGGAAAGACAATTTTTAGCACTTTCAAATGACATATTACATTATGGCGCAACTTTCTGAAAATAAGTCCAAATTTTACTTTCTAAATTTTGACGTACGCTTAACGTCACGTCACAGGGTCATGTGACCCATCATTTGAAAGCTCTAACAATTTCCTTTCAAATAACGTTAAAATCATAATTGTGCCATTACCGTATCGAATGTTGTGGCCCCTGAAAACTTTTCCTAAAAGGGGCTAATTGTACAGATCACACCATGGGTGATCAAATCCCAAAACAATTGAATTTGGGCCAAAAATTTAAAATTTTTTTGTTCATCTTTAAATCATGTAACATAAAATAGACTAAACTAAGATAAATACTATCAGTCTAACTAGTCTTAAAATAACGCGCTAACCTGTAATTAATAATAATAATAATAGGCATTGAGCTTTAAGCATAATCATACCAAGTATAAACTGTTCTCATTATCGCTTAATGCTGCTGCTTCATCTTTGTTATTTTAGCTTGCAGCAAGATAGTTTAAGTTTTAGGTATTTTTAAGGGTTGTTGTTGTAATATTGTTTCAATTAATTTCAATTTTAATTGATATTGTGATAAACTGATAACTCCTGTGATTTAGTCCTAGTGTTGAGTTGCAACAGCTGATAGCTATATTGAGTACTTCAGTAAAGAACAGTTATAAAGTGTGTTCTTTATATTGGCGCTGCGATCGATGGAACCGGACGGGGCTGCTGCTCGGCCTGTGCATCATCGGGAGGTGGTCTACAGACCTCTGGCGGAGATTCCTAAGTATGATACAAGCAAGTCGTGGTGTGAGTGGATCCACAAGTTTGACGATGCCTGTCTTATCAACAGGTGGACAGATGATGAAGCTAAACTTTGGTTGCGATTTGCATTTGAAGCGGATGCATTTCGAGTGTATAAAAGCCTGCCCGCTGCTGTGCGTGAAGGCCCTCTGAACGAACTTACGCAAAAACCCCAGCATATTGAGCAGTACTACATGGACAAACAAATGGGACGTTATCGCAAGTTCACTGAAACTCCGATTCAATTTGCCGCAGCTTTAAAAGATTTGTCAGCAAAGGCAGCAGATGATCCGATATCTGAAGGTTTGCTTTTGCAATTTTTTTTGCGTAACTTGCGCCCTGATTGGCTACGCCGTGACGTCAAAAAGTCCCAACCTGCTAATCTCATTGATGCTGTTACAAAGGCAAGCATTTTTGAAGGGGTCGATGAAACAGAGCAAGAGTGTGTCAAGTCAAAGCATCGAACGGCGGCAGTGAGTTTCAAAGAAATCTGATACTGATGGCGATGATGACGTTACTGCAGGCATAAAAGTTGGTAAAAAAGTCAAGCCAAGCTGCGATAAAACTGAACTTCAAGCGGTCAAAGACCAAATCGGGAAGTTGACGGAACTGGTAGTGGGCATGGCGGCGCTCAAGCAAGAAACTGTTTAAGATGGGATTTTGGGTCGACAAAAAGACGGTATGCGGCGCCAGGCGACAAGTAACACCCAGTGGGGACACTATAAGTCTGATTGCCAAACTGTAGTGCCTGTGCGACGCAGGTTCGACGGACAATACTCGTATAATGCGGAAAACTACCACCCGCTGGTGCAATGGGTCGAACGCCAGGCGGGGAAGCCCTGACCCAAAACAATCTGTATACTGATGTAACTAACGATACTAATCTTATGTCTAATATTTTTTATAACGGTAAATGGATTGATTATACTACTAATGACATTATTGCAGCTACTGGTCATATTTCTATTATAAACGGCACTATTGATAATTACTCGTTACTAATGTTTGTTGATTCAGGATCTGCTAAATCCTTGATTTCGCTGACTATGTGGGAAAAAGTTCGGAGAACTAAATGGAGCGGTAATAATGTAATTAACGGTTGCAATAAGAATTTAATTGCTGCTAATGGGTCTGCAATGACAGTTTTGGGACTGTGTTTGATGCAGTTAACTTTTGGGATCATTACCGTTGAGCACAAAGTTCTTGTTGTAAAAGACAGTATTTATGACTTTATACTTGGTCGAGATATTATTGTTCCTAATAAGTGTACGTTAGATTTCTCGCACTTGGTTTTGTTTACGCCTTGCGGCTCTGCACCTTTTGTCGACGCCAGTGAGTGGTTGGAGAACACATCCTGTGCTGTCACTCTGACAGAATCATGTGTTTTACCTCCCAATTCCCGTACTATGTTGCAGGGAAGCCTCAAGAAAAACGCGCTATGTGGCACGACTGGACTGTTAGAAGTCTCTCAATCTCTACTCAAGAAAAAGACGCCAGCACTAGTCGCTGCGTCGTTAGTGTCTCCGCGGGATGGTAAAGTTCCTGTGGAGTTGCTCAATCCATTGCCTGACCCTGTGCAGTTGTCCAAAAGCTGTACTCTTGCTGTGTTTTCTCCAATAGAGTCAGTAGTGCGGATAGAGCAGGATCATAACGACAACCAACTCAAAGAAACCGGTTTGTTTGATTTAGCACAAGCAAAATTGAAAAACATGATTGATTTGGGACACATACAGGATGAAGCTGAAAAAGAAAAGTTGTACAACCTTTTTGCAAAGTACAGGGACGTTTTTGCTTTTTCGTTGGCTGACTATGGCTGTACTGATATGGTCACCCATAAGATTGACACCGGAGTCCACCCATCAATCCGTCAGCAGATGCGCAGCGTGCCGGTTGCACGAAAACCGGAAGTGATGAAAATGATAAATGAAATGCTTGAAAACAAAGTTGCCGTCCCTTCTTATGGACCCTGGGCAAGTCCTATTGTCCTAGTACCTAAAAAAGATGGCACGACCCGGTTTTGTGTTGACTATAGGCGACTGAATGCTATCACTAAAAAAACAGTTCCCCGTTACCCCATTTTGAAAACATTTTGGACTGTCTGGCAGGTTCGAACTGTTTCTCTGGTCTTGACATGATCAGAGGTAATTGGCAAATAAAAATGGATCCTGACAGACGCGAAAAAACGGCGTTTGTGACCGAGTTCGGAAGTTATATGTTTGTCCGTATGCCGTTTGGCCTGACAAACTGTCCTGCAACGTTCTAGAGATTTCTCGAAAAAGTGATGATTGGTCTACAGTGGGAAAACTGTTTAGTATTTCTAGACGATGTTCTGGTTTTCGAAAAAGGGTATCAGCAACACAGAGAAAGGTTGGAAAAAGTTTTACAACGGTTCAAATATGCAAAACTAAAGTTGAAGCCAGCAAAGTGCTACTTTGCGAAAACCGAAGTCAAGTACTTGGGTCACTTTATCAGCGAACATGGTGTTAGACAGGACCCAGAAAAAGTAGCAAAAGTTCGTCATTGGCCGGTTCCCATTTCTGGAGCGGAAATGAAAAGTTTTCTCGGATTTGCGCAATGTCATAGTCGGTTTATAAAACGTTTTTCAGAAATCGCAGAACCGTTGCACCGGCTGACAACAAAGGATCATCAGTTCAGCTGGGGGGACAACGAACAATCTGCATTCGATTCGTTAAAACATAAATTATGTACTGGACCTGTCTTGAGTTTTCCAATAAACTCTAGTGACGCCATATTTATTTTGGACACTGATGCCTCAGATAGGGGCATTGGGCAGAGCTCAGTCAATTGCAAGAAGGTATAGAAAGAACAATTGCATACGGCAGTCGTGTGCTGTCAAAGGCGGAACGTCGTTACTGTACGACGAGAAAAGAACTGCTCACAGTCTATTTTTTCATTAAATACTTTCGTCATTACTTGTATGGCCGCAAATTTAGAATACGAACAGACCACTCTGCCTTACGCTGGCTGGGTCATTTTAAAGAAATCGATGGTCAGCTAGGTCGATGGAAGGACTATTTAGCCCAATATGAGTTTGCAATTGAAATTCGACCGGGGCGAAAGCACGTGAATGCTGACGCTCTATCCAGGCTGCCTACGTGTCACTGTCGCATTTGTCAAGAAAAGCTTAAATCTGATTTGTCAGTGCTTACTCTTGTTAATTCGGAGGAAACTGAGATTACGTGGGAAGCCATTGCTCGGGCTCAGGATTTGGGCAGCGATATAGCTTGCGTCAAAAAGCAATTGCAAGATGGATTATGTGCTCCTGACACTAGCAGTTTAGACTTGATACAACCAAAACAACGAGCTTTGTGCAATCAGTGGGGTCGGTTGTACATAAAAGACAACGTACTTTGTCGAAACTGGGAAGACAACGATGGTTCTAGTCTTCACCGCCAAGCAGTTATACCGTCAAAATTGGTGCCTAAAGTACTTGACGAAATGCATGGATCAAATTTAGCAGGCCATTTCGGAAAACATAAGACTTTGAAACGTGTCGTTAATAGGTTTTACTGGATGGTCAACAGATGTTGCTCAGTTCTGCAAAACATGTTCAGTTTGCCAACAGTCGAAAACAGGTCGCAAAAACAAAGCCCCATTAACCACGTCGCTTTCGGGTTATCCACTGCAAGAGGTTTTTTTGGACTTGATTGGGCCGATTAATCCGATATCGACAGAGGGCAATCGATATATTTTGGTTATTATCGACAAATTTACAAAGTACGCAGAAGCTGTGCCGTTAAAAGCGAAAACAGCAAGTTTAGTGGCTGAAAAATTTGTGGAAACGTTTGTGTTGAGGTATGGTGCACCAGATAGAGTACGCACAGACCAAGGGCGGGAATTTGAAAACGCTGTTTTAAAAATATTTGCTGTTCGCTAAATTGTAAACGCTTGCGGAGTTCTCCTGGTCATCCCCAGTCACAAGGACAAGTGGAGCGAATGAACAGGACAATCCGACAAATGTTAACGACGCTCACAAAAAACAATCCTAAAGATTGGGATACGTTGCTGCCGGTTGCTTTGTCGGCATACAGAAGCAGCGAGCACGCTAGTACTAAGTTTAGTCCAGCTTTTCCATAAAATGCCAATCGACTCTGAACTACATCTGACACCTGATCAACAAGATACACCTGATGGATATGTAAAGCGTTTAAAGACCAAACTTATCAGGTCATACGACTTAGCTCGATTGAATACCAATGTTGAGCTAATGAGACAAAAGGTGTACTATGATAGACATGTTCACGGAGCTACGTTTAATACAGGTGAAAAAGTTTGGTTATTTGCCCGTCAGACGAAAAAGTTTGGTCCACCTTGGGAAGGTCCATACGTAGTTATTAACAAGTTGTCAAATGATGCATATCGTATACAGCACTGTGAAAGGCCAAAGAGACGCAAAGTGGTGAATTTTCAGCTACTCAAGCGGGTGCAAGAAAGACCAAGCGGCTTAGTGGACAAGCGAACTGACGAGGAGCTAAAATCTGGAGTTGAATAAAAAACAAAAAGTTAGCTCATGCGCAAAAGGATTCGGAGAAGTCATCGTCGATTTCAAAGCCGAACCTTTACAAACAAATTTCGTCCCTGGGACTATATCAAATTTGCACCAAGTTACGAAGCCACAAATCAGACCCAAGAAAATAAACACGGCCTTGTTGACGGAATCAGAAGATCTACAAGGCCGCGTAGAAAGCCACAGAGATACGATGCCTGGGAAGGCGAATTTTACAGACCACTTTAGCTTAAAGGGGGGAATAGTGTGATAAACTGATAACTCCTGTGATTTAGTCCTAGTGTTGAGTTGCAACAGCTGATAGCTATATTGAGTACTTCAGTAAAGAACAGTTATAAAGTGTGTTCTTTAGAATATAATTGTATGTTAAATAGTAAATTAATTGTTTTATTTACCAATTGTCAAATTTTTTTAACTACTTGAACTTTTAAAAAGTAATTTTATTACCTAAATTAATAGCATTGTCGGTACGTATTAAAGCAAAATGTTCTGCAATAGAACTAAAAAAAGAATCAAATAAACGAGCCCGTTTAACTTAAACGGGCTTTGTGAATCACGTTTAGACTCGGTCTAAACGTTCGTTTAAGTTAGACAAGGTTTCAATTGAAATAGAACATAAAAATCAGATGACACACACTAATCATATCAATCTCTGTGAATCATGTTTAACTTAGACCAACGTTTTAGACCGCGTTTAAACGCAGTCTAACTTAGACTGCGTTTAAGGGGGTAGTGTCGCGAAAGCAGTCGATTTTGCGCGACTGTAAAACTTGTTCAGTACAATGTTAGAAATTGTTCTTTCTATATTTTAAAAATCTACCAAAAGGCAAATTATTTTGCCAAGTTTCAGCAAAATTTGTGCAGCATATAGTTTGCAATAATGTCTCAAAGTCGGAAAAATGACGAAAAAAAAACCTATTCACATTCCATTTTTTAGTCACATTTATCAACTTTTCGGTTTAGTTCTTTTACATAGACTAATAGCACATATGTTTTAGTTTATGCACACAAAATTTAGTGCAGATTGCTGTAGCGGCTGTGGAGTAATACTAGTTTGAACTGTGAAGGTGTACTTAAACTGTAAAATAATAACAGCAATAATGATAAATTGTGGAAAATCTAGACGCTTATTTTCAAATCAGAAGAAAAACGAACCTTTAATTTTCTTTTTTCTTATTTGTCGCAAAAAATTGTGCGTCCACACATGATGTGTACTTCACAAGCTGGCCAATCTGATATCTGGCTTGATTTTTCGAACTTTTATGTCCCTATTGTGTGATGTCTGGCTTACTAATGACTATTGGTCCAAGATATTTGTCCATATTGATAGTGTGATGTCTGGCAGCAATTATTTGATACCATACAGCGTTGGACTAGCTGCTCATTGCATGTACTGCTTCAAAACAAAAAGTTCTATTTTCACAGCCTATGAGCAAAACTGCTTTCGCGACAATACCCCCTTAAACGAGCTTTGTGAATCCCACCCATTATATATAATGTAATATATATACTTGCAAAGCACACAAGTATTAACGTAGTTTGTCCGCCACCACTACCGCTGTTGAATACCAAAGTTATTCGAATCATTTGCCTGGAACAAATGTAATTTCGAAAAAAGTGAGAGACATGTCTGGGGATTTTGACGTTTACAGTGCTGTACCGAATGCTCATGTTTCATGTGTAACTTGAGTTTTGTGGATGCAAAGTTTACATAAAAATCAGAAAAAGCTAGAAAACGGAACTACCACCCAAAATGTAAATAATACATTTTGTTGAAACTAACAAGCAAGTCACCCCAAAGTGGGGAATGGCTCCTCCCAAGAGACCTCAACTTATATATCATGATAATTTTTTCGAAATTCAAATGGTGTAGGTGTAAAAGTAGGTGATTTAAGTCTGACCACAACCACCATCAAAGTAAAAATTGTCCACATTATATTTATTTGTCACTTTATGCAACTGCACTTTGTAAATAGTACTGCAGTTCTGGTCAAGGAAAATGTTCCCCCATTTCCTTTGGGAAAAATATCTCTACGGAAATTTTTGCGGGGAGAAAAATTTGCCTAAGGGTATTTTTCCATGGGCATAAATTTCACGGGGGAAAAATTTCCCTATGAGAGCATCTCTACTTCAAATTATAACAAAAGGTTGAAGGTGCGTTTAGTGCATTTGTCAGTGTACATACTGACATATACTCAATTGTGCTATAAAGCCCATCCGGACCCCTCACTTGGGGCCAATTCCTAAAATGAATTTAACGGATTTATTTGAATCGGACTTGAGATGGTAGTGTCGCCAAAGCAGTTTTGCTCATGTTTGAGAAGAGAGCTCTCTGCTTTGAAATTGTACGTTCACTGAGAAACTAGTCCAATGTTACACTGCGTTAAATTTATTACTGCCAAACACTAGACTACCAATATCTACCAATATCTTGACCCAATCACCAATTGTAAGCCAGACGGCAGACATCACACAATACGGCCATAAAAGTTCAAAAAATCACACCAAATATCAGATTGGCCTGCTTGTGAAATACACATAACGTGTCAACGCACAATTTTTCGCCACATATAAGAAAAAAATAAAAGTAAGTGTTTCTTTTGATTTTAAAATAAGTGTCTTGATTTTTTACAATTTATCATTATTGCTATGAGCACTTAAGGGGATAATTGCGTTTTTAGGTGTTTTTTTAAAATGCCATAGCTCAGCGTTTACAAATTCAAATCACAAGCGGTCTTTTGCATTAGGTACAACAACATCTTTCCTAAATGTATGCCATGCCTTGAAATTTCACCTGTGATTTTCTTTCCAGTATAAGCGACTAAAGAAAGGTCCTTTCAAAAATATTAAAATTTTTTACAAAAAGTTTGCGCCACAGCTCTGAATCATACGATTACCTGTTGGGGCTGAAAGTTGGTAAGGTTTTTGACATGTTTAAAATCCCCAGGCATGTCCCCCACTTTTTTAATAACTAGTCAATTTACTGAGAAAATAGCTGAAAAGCAAACGCACCGAAAATTTAAGATAATTTCTTGAAAATAAAACCCTCTAAAAATGTCCACAGGTGAAATTTCGAAAAAGTGAGAGACATGCCTGGGGATTTTGACCTTTACAATACTGTCCCAAAAATTTATGCTCAGGCGTCACTTATAACTTGAGTACTGGTGGCGCAAAGTTTACATAGAAATCACAAAAACCTCGAAAACGCAACTACCACCTTAACAGCTTCCGTACAGTTTCAGAATTCAAACAGTTATTACTCCACAACCACTCAAGCAAATTGCACTAGATTTTGTGTGCATAAACAACAACATATGTCCCTATAGTCTTTGTAAAGAACTAGACAAACAATGTAATAATTGTGGCAAAATTATAGGTTAATAGGTTTTCAAAACAGGTTTTCCGACTGGCGACCTCACTATTAACAGTATATTGCATCAATTTTGATGAAAGTTGGCGAAAATACTTGCCTTAACATATATTTTCAAAATGTATAAAGAAAATTGTTTTATCTGTTACTGAAAAATTTTTACAGTTGCGCAAAATCTACTGCTGTCGCGACACTTACCACCTTAATGTGTTATAAGTGAGAATTAGGGCCTATGAGACTCGGGGGCTGTGGTGTAGTGATATTAGGGTCACGCACGTAGCCCCAAAATAGCCACTTCTAAGCCCCACCCAAAACGATTTTGAATTTTCGAATGTCAAAATTTTGATTTCCCCCCCTTGAAATTTTTGAAAACTGCCGGTACATCCCGGCAAACGAGAGAAAATAACGGAAATACACCCCCAGTAATTTTCCCTGCTCCCGGGAAAATTTTCCAATCGGTTTTTCTGTGTTTTTAGTGGATTTTTGGGAAAAAGGGCTTGGGGTCGGAAGCCCGAAGAAGAAAGAAAAAGAAGGAAATTTATTGAAAGAAATTGAAGTAGGGCCCCAAAAATTAAGGTAGAATAGGCAGTCTCCCCCCTAGGAACGCAAAGCACAAAATTTTTGAGTGAGAGGGGCCCTGCTTCCAGAAAATTTCTGGAAATTTCTGAGCTAAAATTTTTCACTAAGCCTAAAAGCGAGGGGGACGCCCTCTAGAGCAATTTTTGAGCTCCGAGACCGGTTTTAAACAAACCGGCGTAAAATTCTGACCCTAAAAAAGTGGTTTTCAGAAAGTTTTTCTCAAGTATGTGCTTAACGATGCACCAAACCTAAGCCTAAGAATTTTTAAATTTTTCAGCGAATTTTTGTACATGGGCAAGGTCAAAGGACTTAGCCTACATCAGCTTTTTTTCGTGCGTGGGTCTTTTTGTTTCAAAAATTTACGATTGTAGTGCGTGAAGCGCATAAGCAATTTCTAGTTGCTGATAATTTTTTTGTCTAACATGTGTTTTGGTCTTCACTCCAAGCATGATCTCGATCTCGAAATACTGATATTCTTCAATACACACGCTATTATATGCAAACGTAGAGAAACTTGCACATATTATGCATTAAACTATACGTACAGTGAGCTTTCGGAAGGCAAAAACCTTTTATGAAGTTGACATAGTCTGGATTTTGAAAGGGGGAGCACCTTGTCCACTTTTTTAAACTCACTATTGCGGGGTCTGGGTGGCGTCAGGACCAGAATGCAACAATTTTACACTTTTTGGCGAAGTTTGGTTTATAAAGTGGTCCGGGGAAAAAACCCTACGCGCTTTGCGGGAAAAAAGAGAGTTACCTTTTCAAGAGAGTTACCTTTCCTCTATATATATATACTTCTAAAGCTCAAAAACAGTGAAAAACGTTGTGATTGACCTGTGACTGTTCAAAGTTTGTGCGGGAAAAAAACCCTATTGCGGGAAAAACCCCTATTTTGCTTGGCGACAATTTTTTTCTAAACTCACCCATTGTTGCTACAAAAGTGGATTCATCTGGCCTAACAACATGCGTAGACTTCATTAAAACCGTTTATTCGGCCGCAAATCGTCGTTTTTTGTCGTTTTCGCCCACACCCCGACACCCCTTGCGAAACCTGTTGTGATGTTTCACCAAAAATTTGGCATTTTTGCAATATTTAGGCTTTAGCTGCTGCGTAAAACTTGAATCCATCGATTCTAGACGCGGGCGGTGTTTGTCCTGTTTCAAACGTAATAAGCGCAAAAAGTTTTTAATGCTTTTAAATACTGAAAAAATGCATATTTGGGCAGAAGTCATTTCTGCCAAAAAGGGTAGATTTTTGAATAATTATTGTGAGTCACATGGGTGTCGGAGAAACGGTTTTTTAGTCCGTACTGCAGCCTAAGAGTTGTAAAACACGATGAAATTGCGTTTATACTCAATGCTAATAGAACAACAAAAAAGTGATAGGGTTTTTTCCCCGCATTAGGGTTTTTTTCTCCGCGCCACTGCACATTACGTAATAGAAAATATAATGTTGGTCATTTAAATTAAATAAATACACTAGAACCAAAGATTATTACCCTTTTTTGTGAAAGGTTTACATAACAAAATGCTTTGTAAGCGCAAGATCACTGAGCCACTAGGTGCAGCGGTCTGGGGACGGCAGCCTCCAGAAAAAAATTGGAATTTGTTTCAGATTGTAGGCCGAATTTGGCCAACTGGAGACGTACCAGAAATGTTTTCCGACAGGAAACTGCAAACAAAAGATGGGACGTCACATCCAGTAGTAAATGCAGCATAATGTGCTCTTGTAGACATGCATAGGCTTTGACGAAAAATAATAACAAGGAATAGCATATATTAAGCCACAGAGTTGCAGGGGTCAGGGAGCGGTAGCCCCCAAGAAAGAAGTTAGATCTGAGTCATTCAATACGCTCTCGCTTCCAGCGTGGGTCTTCCTTACGGAGTCAGTCAATACGTTCCCGCTTCCAACGTGGTCTTACTTATGGAGTCAGTCTATACGTTCACGCTTCCAGCCTCCAGCGTGGGTCTTACTTACGGAGTCAGTCAATACGTTCCCGCTTCCAACGTGGGTCTTACTTATGGAGTCAGTCAATACGTTCACGCTTCCAGTTTGTCCACGACCCAACTCGTGGGTCCAACATTTTGGATCTGATTTTTTGTACTAGTAATCTTGTCAGTTGTGTCGCTACCCAGGCTGGTCTGGGCAGTAGTGATCATTCATCCGTATCCTTCTACCTGCATATCCCAGTTTGTCCCAAGCAGACCCCCCGGAAGTTGCGCTGGAACATGGCAGATTGGTGTGGTTTGTCAAATTATCTTAGTGATACCATCCATTTGGCGGATGACCAGTCAGTCGAACAAATGTGGAACAGTATCATCACAGCGATCGTGGATGGTATCCGTCTTTTTGTTCCGGTCACGTCGGACGTTTCCGTTCGACGTCGTCCGGCTTGGGCGGACTACACCTGTTGGTCTGCAATCAGACGTAAACGGAATGCGTATCGCTCGTTCAAGCGACATCGCACCCATACGACTTGGTCTGGATACCGTGAATTGTGCCTAGTGTGTGAATTTGAAATATCTCGCTCTCGTCGCAAGCATCTACTTTCCATTGCAAACCGCATTGGGAGCAAACCCAAACTTTTTTGGTCTCACGTAAAATCAAGAACTAAGTCGACTGCGCGCAACCCTATTCTCAAGTCACATGACGGCCAGATGATATCCAACCCTCTTCAAGTGGCCACCATGTTCAACAACTATTTTAGCACTGTCTTTCAGCCTGAGCCACATGGACCCCTACCCTACACCCCCCGTCGCACCAATGCGTCTCTGTCCCAGATTGATTTCTCCCAGCTCGTAGTTGCCAATACCCTAAAAAACCTGAAGCCTGACTCTGCCCCTGGACCCGACGGAGTACCCAATGTGCTGCTAAACAAATGCTGCTTCGCACTTGCTAAGCCAGTGTCTATCCTGTTTGCCAAGTCATTCGCTACTCAGTGCATACCCAGCTCCTGGTCTTTTGCGAATGTTGTGCCAATTTACAAAGCAGGAGCAAACCACGATGCAAACCGCTAATTATCGCCCAATAAGCTTGACTGCCTCATGTTCTAAAGCCATATGGAACTCATCGTCCAATCTAGTTTGATAACTTTTGCCAACAATCACTCTCTAATTAGTGCAAATCAGTTTGGCTTCCGAAAGCGTAGGTCAACTACCATCCAATTAATTGATTACTTGGAACACGTAATCAACTGCGTTAACAAGTCCAACTGCGCCGACTCAGTGTTGCTTGACCTACGGAAAGCCTTCGATGTTGTACCTCACCGGCGACTGCTCCATAAATTGGCTTCTCACGGCATTTGCGACCCGTTGCTCGGGTGGCTGCAAGCTTTTTTAGCTAACCGGTCGCAGAGTGTTTCAGTAAGCAACGCTGTTTCCCCGCCAGTCTCTGTTGTCAGTGGGGTCCCTCAGGGAACCGTCCTTGGGCCAACTCTATTTCTCTTCTATATAAATGACCTGAGTGACCGCATCCATGGCAAAATATCCAAGTTCGCTGACGACACTAGTCTTGTTCACCCGATCCGCCCAGTATCGCTGCTCGATGACGCCTTGTCTCTGCAACTAGATATTAACTCTGCTAGTGACTGGGCCGACACATGGCTCATGTCGTTCGGTCTAGCCAAGTGCGCCGTCATCCATTTCGGCTATTCTAACCCATGCTTTGATTATATGCTTGCTGACGAATTCATCACGGCGTCCAATTGTGAGCGATATCTAGGCGTGCTTATCTCAAGTGACTTAAAAAGCTCGCTGCACTGCCAAAAAATTGCTGCTGACGCCCACCGCATGCTCAGTCTACTTTACCGTTGCTTTGGGCGACTCCACACTAAACCGTTTCTCCAGTTATACCGAGCTCTAGTAAGACCTCGGCTCGAGTACGCGTGCCAGTCTTGGTCTCCGCACATTCGTCGGGATGTGGACCTGCTAGAGCGTGTGCAGCGTCGTGCAACGCGCAGTGTAATCGGCATTTCCCACCTACCTTACGAACTCAGACTGCGCGAGCTACAATTGCAAACTCTGTCCACACGCCGTTATCGTGCTGACCTAATACTTGTTTACCAGTTGCTACACGGAATTGTGGACTACGACTGGCATGAACTATTTACCCTTGATTTGGCTGGTCGTAGGGGTCACCCCCTCAAGTTAATCAAGCCGGTTGCAAGACTTAATTGCAAGCTCTACTCATTTGGATTTCGTGTTATAAAGCCTTGGAACGACCTGCCTGAGCATGTCGTTATGGCCCCTTCGTTAGCAACCTTTAAACGAAGACTGCACTCGTCGGGTTTCCTACCCTCCATTTAACCCACCACTGTGTCTGCCGCTGCCCTTTTTTTTTCTTTCAGCTCCCTATCCTGCAACCCCGCTCGATTCGGGGTCATAAGCCAAGCATGGAGAACTGACTACCTGGCCACTTCAGTCCCGTTCCCATGCTCCATGCTCTTGGTTAGAATAAAGGTTAGAATAAAGCTTCCAGCGTGGGTCTTAGTTACGGAATCAGCCACTGCAGTCAGTCGCTTCTCATCATCTGCGTGGGTCACTTAAGGGGGTAGTGTCGCGAAAGCAGTCGATTTTGCGCGACTGTAAAACTTGTTCAGTAAAATGTTAGAAATTGTTCTGTCTATATTTTAAAAATCTATCTAAAGGCAAATTATTTTGCCAAGTTTCAGCAAAATTGGTGCAGCATATAGTTTGCAATAATGTCTCAAAGTCGGAAAAATGACGAAAAAAAAACCTATTCACATTCCATTTTTTAGTCGCATTTATCAATTTTTCTGTTTAGTTTTTTTACACAGACTAATAGCACATATGTTGTAGTTTATGCACACAAAATTTAATGCAGATTACTGTAGCGGCTGTGGAGTAATACTAGTTTGAACTGTGAAGGTGTACTTAAACTGTAAAATAGTAACAGCAATAATGATAAATTGTGAAAAATCTAGACGCTTATTTTCAAATCAAAAGAAAAAACGAACCTTCAATTTTCTTTTTTCTTATTTGTCGCAAAAAATTGTGAGTCCACACATTATGTGTACTTCACAAGCTGGCCAATCTGATATCTGGCTTGATTTTTCGAACTTTTATGTCCCTATTGTGTGATGTCTGGCTTACTAATGACGATTGGTCCAAGATATTTGTCAATATTGATAGTGTGATGTCTTGCAGTAATTATTTGATACCATACAGCGTTGGACTAGCTTCTCATTGAATGTACTACTTCAAAACAAAAAGTTCTATTTTCACAGCCTATGAGCAAAACTGCTTTCGCGACACTACCCCCTTAATCAGTTTTGCGCTTCACCCACCCTCGTACCCTGCGTGGGTCCCTTACTAACCCTTGCGTGGGTGCGTGGGTCTAGCCTACACCAGTGTAGGCTGGGTGTAGGCGTTGCCCATGCGTGGTTTGATCATAATATATGTATGTATATGTAAGGTACTGTGTAAGCATCTTACTTCATTCGATCATATTTGAATTATGTATATTGTGTTAGATGTGTGTAAGCTAAAGTAGGAACAAATCCATAATCTGAGAGTCCATAATCTAAAAGCAAGAGCTTACAAGAAACTGCGACCTAAATCGACCCATTTATGGCGTGCAAAGTACATTGGTGCGAGGTAGGGTTTTCAGCGTAATTGTCAGCCGAGAACTTTAGCAATCCCTGACCGATTGTTTGCACACCCCTGAATCATTTCACCCGTTCAGCCAACAGTCGACATTTCAGCTAAAATTGTTACGAGTGCCCGCTCTAACGTTTTTGCCATTTGCCAATGTTGAATTAGTGTAAAAAAGCCTCTATGTTACATGAGCAAACGATATAATTTAGCTGAAGGTCGCGCGAATAGGGTGCGGAAAACAGTGTCTGCCCTACGAAGATCATATTCCTATTCTCAACAGGTATACCTAGTCCACCTACTTTAACGAGCTCACACGAATTGCATATTCTCGTTAATAAAGTCTTGTACCAATGCTTTTACAAGCTCAGCCTAAGTATTTTTCCGCTTTAGACAGACAGTAACCTATTCTATCCAAGGAGCCGCCCGACAAGGGCATTTTTCCTTACTAGTATATATGTATCGAGTTTGAAAAATTACGGAACGAAAGTTTTTAAATCACAAAATTTTATTAAAATGACAACTTAATACTTAGGCAAAAGTATTATTAACCATTATATATTTCATTAAAAATAGTATATAAACAAAAAGCCTGTCTTCAAAAAAAGAGCAGTCGGTTCCCATACTGACTTTACGTGTTAATCATATGCACTGGATAACATGTGGCTGCTACTTTTACACTATGCAGAGTTGATTTCAAAACAATAGTTCCTTCTCTAGAAGGAACAAAAAATTTAATCCATTCAATAGCAAACCCAGACATGGTATTCATTACGTTGGTGCCAAATGGCCCCTCCAGTTAAGTTAATTTAAGTGTCAATTTTGGTTCATACAGGATGTAGTTTTGACATTTTTCTTTCGGAAATGTGTCTCTACTTTTTACTTTTTACTTCGGCTGGCCAATCAGAATGCCTGTCGAGCTTCATTCTGATTGGTGGGATTTCCTTTTTGACATCCAACTTCGCCAATGCCAGCCAATCGAAAGCGAATTGCGATTAAGTGAAAAGTAAATATAAATTTCACCTAAAACAGAAAGCAACATTTTCTAAGATGTATATATACGTATATACACCTGCATTCACATGTTTTTTAACTAACAGATTTCACAATGAACAAACGACATGGAGGAGAGGAGAGCTACCACGAAACAAAAAGGCGATTGCCAATCATAAAAACCTTAAGTTTTCTCACAGCTGCAGTGTCGAAAAATAGAACGTATTTTTAATGTAAATAAAAACGATATGGATGAAATGAAAACTAATGAAAACTAATGAAAACTAATGAAAAATGAAATATTGTAAATGAAAACGACATGGAGGAGAGGAGAGCTACCACGAAACAAAAAGGCGATTGCCAATCATAAAAACCTTAAGTTTTCTCACAGCTGCAGTGTCGAAAAATAGAACGTATTTTTAATGTAAATAACCGTTGAAAAAAGTTACAGAAGCCAAAAGTAGCTAACAAAAAAATAGATCGAAAATTAGTGTATTTTTGTCAATGTCGTTCAACGTATTTTGGAAATTTTTTCAGGAAGGTTTAGTCCGTTCGTGATCGTCAGTGCTTTATATATAAATGAATTATAAACATTATATATATATATATGTATATATATATATATATATATATATATATATATATATATATATATATATATATATATATATATATATATATATATATATATATATATATATATATATATATATATATATATATATATATATATATATATATATATATATATATATATATATATATATATATATATATATATATATATATATATATATATATATATATATATATATATATATATATATATATATATATATATACACACACACACACACACACACACATATATATATGCCGTCAGTTGCGGTTTCTGAACAATTTATCGTCATTTCCCTTCTGAACATCAAAATACTGACGACTATTATTTTGTCGGCAATTTGTTTATTTAATTTTGCTTTAAACACTATAATTTCTTATCATTTCCTGTTTATCACGACCCAATATGTATTTAGTCAGCACAGATAAAAAAGAAGAGACATTGAAATTATTTTGATTTTGGTTTAGTTTGAAACCGTAAACGACGTTCTAATTTCTACCGGATGACATGATACCAGTTTGGGCTTTTAAGTATTATATATTATGTACTTTCAAGCAGTGGCTGTAAAACCGTTTATTTTTATATGTGTACATTGTTTATATATGTGTACGTTGTAGCACGATGCAGAGTCCACTCACTATTCATGCGTACTGTTACGTGAAGCGCCAAGTATATACATGAACGAGTGCGCTCAGCGCCCGAGTTAATGCGTGTGGCGTTTATAGTGCTTTATGCATGCTAGTGCTAATATATAATAGGTGAAATGCACTTAGTTATGGACGTTCGTTATTGCACTGTTTTTCCAAGATAGGTAACGGAAAATAACGGCAAGACATTATATATATATATCACTTAAGGGCGCTTAGCACATGGTGTCAATCTATTTTTTTAGTTTTTAATCAAGATTATCGTATATGTATCGTATATGTATATATATATACGAAGAAAAACGCTACTCTATGTAAGTTGAGGCATTTTTCTGCCCTGCGCCTTCCTGCATGAATTCACAATCAACAGAGCAATTTCTTCAGCGGAGTGCAAATTTTACACTTTTTCAAACTTTTCAACTTTTTTCACACATTTTTAATTGACTTTTTCCTTTGTAAAAACTGAAATAGCAGTCAAAGTTACGGATATATATTGTATATGTACGTTTACGTGCTAGCTGAAAAAAAGTACGAATGTTTACTCTTACTCCTACAAGAACTTTTTCTTCGAAGTTTTTTGAAACGGGGGAGTTTGTAAGTTTTCGAGTTTTCGAGAGCTGCTTCGAAAGTTCGAACTCCTATTTACTTCCTTTATTTTTTACTCAAACTTCCACTGCGTATCTGTTTGTTGTTATTTTTACCAGCTAATGCATCTATTATATATTATTTAAAGTTAGACTGACATAATTGACCTTCAAGCAACTCATTAACTTAACAGTACCGATCAAATTTGTATAGGCTTGCTACAGTCTCCGGAGTTAAATCGGAGTCAAAGTTGCTTGACACTGGCATCAAAATATATATCTAGTTTTATATACATTGACTCAAGTGACTCCGACTCCGATGACTCCGGAGTCTGTAGGAAGTAATTTTGGTCGGTACTGTACACACATGTATGTATAGATATAATGTATATATGTATTGTGTCATCTTAAAGTTGAGAGATCACGTTTTTTATTGCTTATTGACTTTAACCCCTCAGGATGTATTTAGTTTCATGTGATTGTTTATGTTACCATGCTTATTAGTCTAACTAACTGTATATACTCTTGGTCTAATTATTTCAGATATTTATCATGATGTTGGGTAATTTGGTAGCTATTAATTATTTCTGCTTTCTCTCCTCTCTTCTCCTTATTTCTGTATCCGCCGGGGGTTTCGGTTGGAACGATTGTTCACAGAAGGATGATGTTAATTAGTAAGTCTCATTATTTATGTAATTGTTATTGTTATTTGTTTGTTATTTTTGTTATAGCGGAGCAACTTTTCCGCCCATTTCCAGTTTTGCTCCGTGAGCCACCATTTTACCCTCGTTAGCCACTAATTTTGCCGTCATGAGTACCTCAAAAACATTCTGGGGGGGGGGGGGTGAAGCACCTTTATGGGCAGGGGGGTTGACGATGCCTTCTGGGGGGGGGGGTGAAAACCCCCCACGCCCATGTATAGTCAGGGGGGGGAATAAAAACACGCATAGGGAACTAAGCTCATAACATCAGATAGGTTTAATGTTGAGCAATGGTGCCTACATCAGCATGTAGCTTGTGGCAAGAGCTATCGATTGGTGTAGTAAAACCGAATATACCTCATGCGCATATTGTGCCAAACCGGTTTCCAACCGTGTTTTTTTACCCCGCATGTGGGCAAAAAAAACACGGCTGCGGCGGAAAAAAACACGGGTCATTTTTTGCGAGCACTTCGCTTTTCTAATGTTTTTCTAGTTTAAATCTTGTTTTTTATAACTTTTAAGCTATTTAAACTGCTCTAAACTTTCAAAATCACAACTGGCATCAAGTTATATCCGACCTGATTCTACTGCACCTGCACGGTGTAACTCCATATTTTAGCACTGTCAATGGACCTGATAAAAAATATGGCGCAGAAAAATCATTCTACATCACTAAAAAACATTTCTGACACAAAATGAGTGTGATTTATGCGTCTTAAAAAATTGACCTAAAATACGTGTTAAACATAGGGACCCGTCATCAGGGGCCATATCAACACAATACAATCAGTCCAAGGGCCAATTTTTTATGTGTAATTATGAGGTCACAGAAGTACTTCATACAGCAAGTTTGGGCCTGCTACCCATCTTCTCAGTACCTGCTTGTGATAAATAAAACCAATTTGAAGTGTGTTTTTTTTACCCGTTTTGGGTTGAAATTATGGGGGTAAAAAAAACACACCCAAAATACATTATTATTAGAAAGGTAGCGGAAAGCAAGGTAATGCCAAAAGAAAGACCACATAATATAATGCTACTATGCACAACATGACGCGTCAGTGTCAAAAGAGCTTCATGCTACAACCTTAGCAACTTATTAAAACCCTTACGTTTTTGACCATTTTTTGGGTGTCAACTTTGAGCTTGTGGGTCTGCCATACATTCTGAACTTCAGTAATGACTAATGCAATAGAATTACAGCATATGACATACTCTTTCTATTGCAGTATGTTACAGCTCTGTAACCCTTGTGTTCGCTGAGTAATGAGCCGTGTTTTTTTTACCCCTCTTTTACTCCGTGTTTTTTTTACCCCCCCTGACTATATCCTAATAACCCACGGCCTGTGGCTTAATGAGTATATATTGCGTTCTTTATTTAGTTCTCTATAATTAATAAACTAATTACTTAAGCAATTAATCAATCAATTAATTGCTTAATTATTTTATTATCGATAAATTTATAAATTAAGTACTTGAGCAAATAATTAATCTATCAATTAATTGCTTAATTAATTTTAAAATCAATAAATTAGTAAATTAATTAATCAATCAACTAATTAATTAATCAGTTGCCTAATTCATTAATTATTTAGTGATTCCCATCTCGCGATGAGTTTGCTTTCTGACGAATTAAGTCAACATTTTTTAAATCTAATCCGCTTAATCCTTATTAATTTCAGTACGGGTAGTTATTTAATCCTGGCCCCCCGCACCATCCGGCCCGGCCTCCCCTACTCGGTCTCAGTGAATCTGATGAAGGCCCCCCCTGATCCCAGCGTGGTCAATATCCAGCTGAGAAATAGCAAGAATGAAACCGTCGCTCAGGCTTGGGCCAGAGACGTTAAGCCTGGTTGGTACTTTTTTATTTACTATATGTATTATGTAGTTTTTTATTTTTAAATTTTGATTTTATAGCATATATAATTGAATTCATTGAATTGAACAGAAGTTAGCTGCGTTTATATAGTGGTGCGGGAAAACAAAACCCTACGGGTGAATTTCACCACGGTGGTTTTTAAAAACCATGGTTTTACGTTCGCTTTCATATGATTTGCATATAATTTCATTACGAGTAATAGCCTGATTCGTTACGAATTTCGTGAATTTTCTAAAACCATGGTTTTTGGTCAGTTGAAATTTCAAACCTGCAGCATAGCAGGTTTTCATTCTGCTGAAATTTCAACTGAGCAAAAACCATGGTTTTAAAAAATCTACGAAATTCGTAACGAATCATGAGATATTTCGTAATGAAATTATGTGCAAATCATATGCACACGTACGTAAAACCATGGTTTTTAAAAACCACCGTGGTGAAATCCACCCTACGCGTTTTGCGGGAAAAAACCCTAGTGCTTCCTGGCCGAACCTCACGACATAGGACCTTTTTGAGTATGCAGGTGGAAAGCGCATCCCAAACTGACGTACCACACCAATTTTTGGGCAGTTTTGAGGCCTGTAGCATTTTTTATAAAATTTAAAAATTTTGCATGTTGAAAAATTCCAAAGTGACAAAATTTTCCAAATTTTTGAGTTGTCATAATTTTTCACAAAAACACTTTTGACCAACGCCGTTTGCATTTTTCAAGAGAGTTACCTTTCCTCTATACTTCTGAAGCTCGAAAACTGTGAAAAACGTTGTGGTTGACCTGTGACTGGTCAAAGTTTGTGCGGGAAAAAAAACCCTATTGCGGGGAAAAAACCCTATTTTGTTTGGCGGCATTTTTTTGCTAAACTCACCCATTGTTGCCACTAAAGTTGGTTCATCTGGGCTAACAACATGCGTAGAGTTCATTAAACCCGTTTATTCGGCCGCAAAACGTCGTTTTTTGTCATTTTGGGCCATACCCCGGCACCCCTTACGAAACCTGTTTTGGTGATGTTTCATCAAAATTTGGCATTTTTTGCATTATTTAGGTTTTAGCTGCTGCGTACCACTTAAATCCAAGAATGATAGACGCGGGCGGTGTTTGTCCGCTATTTCTAAAGTAATAAGCGCAAAAATCTGTTTTTAATGCTTTTAAATACGGAAAAAATGCAGAAGTCATTTTTTGTCGTCGTCAATGCAAGTCATTTCTGCCAAAAAGGGTCGATTTTTCAAGAATCATTGTCTACTGTTTTTTAAGAGTTAAAGAATAGGAGTCTTTTTACCATGGCTGTATTTTGTCTTGCCCTTATATATCAAAAACAAAAATTGAGGGATCCCGCCGAACCCCCTCTCCCTAATATCCCGCGTCATACCTGTAAGGCGGTCAAAATTGTGAAGAGTGTCTCCGGCCAAATTTCGGGGACTCCCCCGCACTGATTGACCAAAAATACCGTAAATTTTGCAATATTTTTTTAAAATTTTCTCATAAAAGTGTCAGTTTTCTTAAACTACTGAATTTTGCCCAAATTTTCGGTACACTCCCCCGAGGCTCCTAGATTTTTTTTTGGGGGGGGGGTCCCCATCCACCCTCATGCATGTATATATGGCCTGCGTGTTAAGCGATGGTTTGAGAGTGAAGTGCACGAGTTTCGACTGAAACGAGTCATTTTTGTTTCAGGTTCACCAGTGACGGCGGTGATCGAAAACGTTCCCAGCACTCTAATCGAAGAGGAAGAGTACCATCTGTTTGCTACGGGCGAAACAGCCACCGGAAACAAACTTTTCGAAGCCATGGAAACTATTCAGTATCAGTCGAAAAGTCGATCCGTTTTCGTGCAAACTGACAAAGCTATTTATAAACCTGGCGCTATGGGTAAGAAGCTGTTCATTGATGGGGCATTAGGGGGCTTTGTGTTTTTTGTGGATTATTTATATATACATGCAAAAAAGCATAGACAGATGCAAGAAAGGGTGGTTGGGGCGGGACTCACCCCGAATCGAGGGGTTGGGGGAAGGAAGGTCCCAAACATTTGAGCAAAATTTAGTAAAAATTGCCTTTTTTATGAAAATTTTATATTTTTTTGCAAAATTTGGTGTATTTTTGGTCGATCAGGGGGGGTCTCCAAAATTTGTCCGGAGACCCCGACCCAAAAAAAAAAAACTTCGACCCCTTTACATGTATGGAAAAAAAGCATATTCTTGAGTGTTGTGTAATCCTTGATAGTGCATATATATACTTTTAGTGGGATTTTTACGACTTTTTGTAGTTTTAGAAACTACTTTAACATTTTTTCTTTTATTTCAGTTCACATGCGGGTAATTGTTGTGACCCCAAACCTGAGACCTCACCAGGGGAAGGTCAATGTGAAAATTACGGTATGGGCCCGGTTTCATAAAAGATCAGTTGCGATTCATTAGTAACACTGATAAGAGCTAGAAAATATGTTATAACTTTGCGTTAACTTAAGGCTTCTGTTGGAAATTTTTACAACATATTGAAAATTTGTTAGATAATGTGTGTGTAAACTTTTGTTGCATTGCTTGATGCAGCCAAAAGTCTAGCTAAGTCAAAGTCAGCCATTAGTTCCAATTATTAGTATGTATTAGTGGTTTTAAAAAATTCACTAATATTTGCAACTAATGAATAACTTCAAGTTAGCTATAGTTTTCACTGGATAACTTGACTATCATGAGATTTGAACCACACGTTGTGTAACATATTGGCTATACCTGTCGTGAAAATTTCTAGCAGAAATATTGCGTAACGGCCAAGTTACACTCGATTTGCGATGTTGCACCAGTGTTACTAATGAATCGCAACTCATTGTTTATGAAACCGGGCCATGGTATTTATTTATTTTATTATTTAAGTCTTCTTTATTTTTTTATTTTTTATAACAACGTTTTTTCTTGTTATTTTTAAATAGATACTATCGGCTGTTTTTAGTTTTATATACATTTTGTCTAATTATTTTATACTATATCTGTATTTTAGGATCCTACCAACAATGTTATTCAGCAATTGAAGGAGAAAGAGCTCAAAAAAGGTAAAACTGTTTGAAAACAGTAGTTGTAGCAGGTTTTCAAGATGGCCTTTATATAGTAATTGTTTACATTTACTTTAATTTTTTAATACTCAATTATTATTAAGTACTAATTAATGTTTTGATTTTGATTTAGGCGTCTTTAGTCACGACATGATTTTGTCGGAGGAGCCACCGCTTGGGGATTGGACGATCGAAGTTGAAACAGACGACGGAATGAAAACATCCAAGCCGTTCACCGTGGATAAATATAGTACAGGAATTTAATTTTAAATTTAAAAGTGTTATATGTCTAGGCATAATGACATTGAAAGCATATTAAGGTAATATGACAATGACATAGTCTTAAGTTAGTTGCTCAATTCTAGTCCGAAGCCATTTCTAAACTATAGCTGAATGCTGAATTAAATTTGATATAACAGTATGCAGTCTTGACATTAGTTTGTTATTATTTGTGTTATTTGTTTTTTGTGTTTAGTGTTATTATCAGTCATTTGTTTGTTGCTGCCAAACAAAGCAATATAGCCATTAAAAATTGTCTAGCGTATAATCATGTTTTTTCAGAGCTGCCAACCTTCGAAGTAAAAATTCATGCTCCCCCATTTGTGACGGTTGATGAAGATATCACCATGAAAGTCTCAGCAAAGTAAGTTGACAAATATTTTGTATTCTGGGTCGTATGTCCGTTCAGCCGGCAATTTTGCGAACAACTCTAATAATACTCTAAAACGAACAACTTGCTATTACGAGTGATGACGTCACTATGCGATTAGACACCTCGTAGCCTACTGGTTGGACTACTAATCGGAATGCTGGCAGTTCGAATCCGGCCCACCAGTTTTAACAAATCTTCTTTAGTATGAGACTGAGGTCACTGAGGTCAAGTTAAAATTTAATTAATCACATCTAGTCTGTTACTTAATTAGTTTATTTAATTAATTAGTTATTATTTATTAATTATTTTAGGTACACCTATGGCAAGGGTTTGAGCGGCACGGGAACGCTGGTGGCGGAATATCCTTGGATCTACTACGATGAACAACGCAAGGAATATCCACCAATCAGCAACAAGTTCACAGTGCGTGCTTTTTCCTAAACGACCAATCAGATTGGGTTATACCTATTTTGACTTATGTCAGTTTTAAACTACCTGGCATCGGTTTGGGGGGGAGGCGAGACAGTTAGAGCGGGTTTCACATCAGAATTTGAAATTTGAAATTCCACAACACTGTCAGAGACTGAAAATAAGGTTTTTGAAAAATTTGCACAGTGCAAAAGTAAACAGACGAAAAAGTTTTGCACAGATTTTGCACATTTTGGAAAACGAAAAAAGACACCTGCTCAGAGTTTCAAAGGTTACCCTTTTCAATTAATTAACCTTCAGTTAATTTCAATATAGTAAAGTCATTTCAACCAGACTTTTTTTAAACATTTTATACGAAACAATTTATTTTTATACGAGTAACAATTTGCAATGCTCTCATACTCATACCTATTATCCTCTCTCTTTGTAACATACATAAGATATCAGCTTTATTATTTCAAATCTCTATCTTTTAAGATAGAATGGAACTAGTCTTCATTACTATTAATCAATTAATTACTATTAATAAATTAATTAAGTATTAATTAATTACTTAATTAAGTAATTAATTAATTAAACCGTTTCAGCTGGACTCTAATGGGGAGGCGAGTGTGACGTTTCGCAATGCGGAACTGAAGGAGCACAATTTGGTGACGGAATATGGCTATAATAACATCAAATTCACCGCTACCGTCAAAGAAGCTCTGACAGAGATCGAACGCAACACGACCTCGGAATTGGTGGTGTATAAAGAAAAGCATAAGGTCAACATCAAAACCCCGTCGGATAACTTCAAACCTGGACTGGATTTCAATATTTTGGTGCGTTTTTAGGACTTCTATCTTCGTTATTCACAAAAATATGGTTTTTACTTGGAATAATTTATTGTGACATTGAGTTTGTTTCTCTGTTTACAGTAATGTGAAACAAAATAGTTAGACCCTATAGAGTACTTAAAGGGTTTTGCGATTGCTCATCATCGGAACAGTTGCTCAAAGGTAGAGCGGTGGTCTGCAGACCCGTAGATGGGTGGTTCAAATCTCCCCATGGTCATTCTGATGTTGATGCTGCCTTGTTTCACTAATAATCCCCCTCCCTTTCTTGACAGTATAAAATACCGCCTAACCCTGGAATGTATTGTATTGCATACTACTAAGCTAATCAGCATTTTCCCTAAATTGTAGCTCAACTATTTTATGCCTGATGTTTTTCATATTATGCGATCTGCAGTGTTTTTTCTGTTAATTATGATTATATTAACTAAGTAAATAAATAGAAAAACACTGAAGATATCGTAACATAAAATACATCCTACATTAAATAGTTGAGCTGCAATTTGGAGAAAATGATGATTAGCTTAATAGTATGCAATAAAATTTAAAGTGATAGGAGCGGAGATAGGCCCGTGAGGAAGTACATACATATAAGTAATAAAGTGTTTAACCTCAGTAATATGTATATCTCACATTATATATTATAATACTTGTTATAAGGGTAAAAGGTTAATGGCGTTAGTGTTAGTATATTAGATTTAAAACGAATTAGGTTAATAAAAAATTATTAGTATTATCGCATGCTAGTGTTTAAGATTAGGACTTAATCTATGTAAGTACTAGTAGTGCTATAAATATATATCTACGGCGACGGCCAGGTGCTACCCAATACTGTCAAGAAATTAATTATAATTAATTATACTAATTTCAGGTATCTGTCACCACCCAAGACGACAAGCCAATCATGCCGCAAGATGAAAAGTCAGTGGTCCTGAAAACTCAGTTCAGCTATCCCTACAGATACGACGGGCCCCCTCCCATGCCGCGCCCCATGCCTGTCTTTGAGGGTGAGGAGGGGGGGACCGAACCCCCACCCCCCACCACCACCGAGACTGTCACCACGACCCCCTCTGGACCCACGACCACGACCTTGTCCGAAGAATTGCTGAAGGAAACAAAGAAATTGACTTTGGGCGAAGATGGGACGGCTACTGTAACCGTTACGCCGCCACCAGGGGTCGAACGGCTGAGCATTGAGGTAGGGTTTCAGTGGAGAAATTTGAAGCTTAGCATTGGTCCAGTAGCGCATTTGGTAGAACGCTGGACTGCAGTTCCAGAAAGGGGTGAGGGGTAGTTCGATTCCCCCCTGCGTCATTGCGATGATGCTGCTTGTAAGAATCTTCCTCCCCCCTTGACACCTGTAAAGCATGATATCGGCTCCAGTTTGTCTGTGTTCTACTCTTGTTCTATTTTTACTATGCTCAATTCGAATAGTCACGCGCCCATTCACAACTCAGATTGAGTGAGTTTTGTGAATGAACTTAGAGTTTTGCCATTGTGCGTGGTTTCCGCTGTGTTGTTGTCAGCTTTTACAAGTGGCTCTTGCATTTTGTACTTTGAAGTTGTGCATAGCATTTTCTGCTGATGCATTTGAGGCTTACCAAGAGTACATACATACATAATGTGGATCTCTATTATTATGTACTCTTGAGTCTTCAATCTACTCATGCAGTGGGTGGAAATCTAGTTTTTCAAAAGCTAATAATAAGTCTGGGGGCAGACGCAACGTCAGGTACAACTTCCTGTGCATAAACTGGCTTCCACAGTACATACACTATGTATACATACAGAACACAATAAGCTAACTTATGGACAAAAAGTTGTTTTTGTATTTGCGGGAGCGGAAAATAAAGAAAAATTAGACTGCGCAAAACTATATCAGAATGAATCGTCCTACTTACGACAAAAGTAAAAAGTTTTAAAATCTTAAAGCGGGTGATCAGAGAAGAAAAAAGCTGCATAAGCCCTGAGCCTAACCCTTAGCCTGAAAACTAATCTGAGGCCAAATAAGGCAAACATGAAAATCTGCAACCGTCACAATTATTGTCATTCAGCAGGTCCAAAAGATCTTCCAATCAGTGATCACCCAGTTTACAAATTCCAAAAATTTGAAGGCGGCCACTTCTACCAAAATATGGGGTTCCTTCACACATGTAGTTGGGGGGGGATGGGGGGGTAAGACCCCCCCAAAATTCGGTCCCGGGGGAGGGAGGGGGGAGGGTCCCGGCGGGAGCAAAATTTTTGCCAAAATTTGAAAAAAACGGCATTTTTTGTGAAATTTAAGCGATTTTTACCAAAATTTTCGCCAAAATTGTCACAATCGGTGTTTTTTTAGTCAAAGAAGGTAACAATTTCGTCATTTTTGGGAGGGATGGGTCAAAAATGAGTTAACGCAGGGGAGGGGGGCTCACCAAGGGGGGGAGGGGTACTCAAAATTTTGGTGCTGTTACATGTATGGGTTCCTTGTCCCCTTATCTACCAACAATACCCTAGATTTCACAAAACTATTAAAAAATGTGCAATTTTTGGGGAAGTCACTGCCCCCATCAATGGGGTGTCTATCTTTTCCATCCCCTCTCTTACATGTATGCGATAAATTGTGCAGTCTTTTTTTGATGAGCAGAATGAGAAATTGGGCTAAAAATTTAGAATTTTGGGCAGGGCCTCTGACCTCTACGTACTTAGCTACATACAGTAAAACTGACCAGTTAGTTTATTGTCTAAAGTTTTAAAAAATCCCGAAAAATGAAAAATAGTATATACTCCTGCTGGATTGAGCAAGAGTACTCACATGCTCGTTGACTGTATTCTATCAAGAGCACACTGTTTCAGGCCTACATTGACTGTATTCTATCAAGAGCACACTGTTTCAGGCCAACATTGACTGTATTCTATCAAGAGCACACTGTTTCAGGCCAACATTGACTGTATTCTATCAAGAGCACACAGTTTCAGGCCAACATTGACTGTATTCTATCAAGAGCACACTGTTTCAGGTCTACTATCCCGAGGAAGACTCAGAAGTACGTGCCTATCACTCGGTTCAGTCGGCCGTTTCTCCCACGGACACTTTCCTGCAGCTGCTGCCCGACTCTGGGCCCGTCAAAGCCGGCCAGGAGGCTTCGTTTACTATCAGGAGTACAGGAAATGTGGACACGGTTACCATGCAGGTGGGGATTAATGTGGGATTAGTGCTGGATTAGTTATACTACAGTTTATACGCGTTATAATTACTGAAGATTAGATTGGAATATATTAGATTATATTAGACCAGGTTAGATTAGATTAGATTACATTCTATTAGATTAGATTAGTTTACATTAACTACCTAAATTTAAGTAATTCAACACTGAAGCATGAGAATTTGTGCACACACTTGTAAACAGCCACTAAAGGGGATTTTATGGAGTTTGAGTCAATAAGCTGTAAAATTTCCGGGTGAGCGTCAGAGGATCGTTCTTGCAAAGTGGTTTATTTTTCAACTTTTTTTTTCGAAACCTGTTTCAGTAATGCTTCAAGTATGCTTTTAGGTGATCAGCCGCGGACGTGTGGTGCTCAGCCGAGACGTGACGCTAGACAGTCAGGCGGCTAAGTTCAAGGTTCCCACGACCAGTGAAATGTCGCCCAGCAGTCGCGTGGTCGTCTACGCCGTGAGAACAGACAACGCGGAGATTTTGGTAGACGCCCTGGACTTCAACGTGGAAGGACTGTTTGAGAATAAGGTAGAAAACTAAGTGCCATTTTTGTGAAGTGGCTTAGTGGCTATTGCGTCTGGTTTCTAAGCTGGAGGTTGTAGGATCGATTCTAACTTCTCGGTGACTCGTAATCTCCTTGAGCTAGAGTTTAGCGCCAGTAATTAAGCAATTCATTTGCATAGGGTAAATATATACCACATTAAGTGGAGCTATGTCCGCGCATATAGCAGTGCGTCTTCAAGTCTTGTCAGGAATTGTGGCGCGCAGGGGTTCTTCATGATTTGCGAAACGTATAACTGCATGTTCTATTGCTTTAGGTGTCCATGCAGATCACGCCGGACAACGTGCAGCCGTTTGACGAGAACGGAGTGAAGACGGAGGTGGAGCTGCGAGTGACCGCGGACCCGGACTCATTCGTGGGGCTGCTGGCCGTCGACAAGAGCGTCACTCTGCTCAAGACCGGAAACGATATCACGCATGACATGGTACGACTACAGTCATACTGAAAGCCGCATGTCCGTTCAGCCGGCAAAATTACGAAATAATCAGTGCTGACCTGATACACAATTGGGTTGTAGCTAGGCTGTTTTGTGATCTTCAGATTTATGGAACCAAGAGGACATAATAAGGATGAGTATGACATTTTTCCGTTTCTAACTAATTGGCCAGACCGTTGCTCCGGCCTAAATACCCCTTTGACGTCTTGATTTCAAGGGGGACCTTTTCAAATCAAAGATGTCCCCAGCGTTTGATTACTTGTTTTACATTTTCAACCATAATGCTGGTTAATAGTGGTCTAACCTATACTTAGCTAACCATAGTGGTCTGTTGGCCAAGTAGCTGCAGAAGCAAATTGTTTTTAAGGTTGTGCAGAAAAACTGCATTGAATATAATTTATGTTTTTCGCCATTGTCTGTAAATCTGTTCGGGTAGGTCAGCACCAGCAATCAGCCCGAGTTAACTACTGTATTTTATTACACTATTTTAATTTTAATTTTTTTAATCGGTTATGGGGGGGAAGGGCGCATCCAAAATTTGGCGAGAGGGCTCTCCAATATTTTGAATCGACCCCTTTATGTGTCTGTTGATAGAAAGAGGATGCCCCAATTTAGAAAGAATTAAAGAAATAAAGGCGCCGGGAATCGAACCCGGGCAGCCTGCTTCGAAGACAAGCATGCTAGCACTACACCACAGCCCCCGAGTATCATAGGCTCTATTTCTAATTTACAACATGTCTATCTTGTTTTCAGGTTGCGCAAGAAATCACTCAATACGACGCCAGTGGCTACGGGTATTATCGAGGGCCGTTTCGTCGTCGAAAACGATCTGTTTGGTTTCCCTGGAGCATCGGGGGAAAGGACGCTCACACTTTACTGCAGGTGACTTTCCTCAAACTAAAACGAAAATTTAAACTAGGCTCGTTAAATTAATTTCATTGGGGGGAGGGTGGGCGAAAGTGGAGTGGTTGACCGCTTAAAATCTCTGCAACAGTGAATAAAAATACCATTTTTAAATGCAAAATTTTGGGAGTTTTTGCTTGTTCCGAGTGAGGGCAGACAAGGACCTCAAAATTTAGCTTGCAAATATTGGGCCAGATTACAAGTTTTTTTTAATGAATAAAAAAGGGGGGTACCTCAAAGTGCCCGATCGTAGAAGAAAAAAAGTGCCTAGCCCTGAAGCCCGGTTCGTACTGTTCCTTGTCCCTGTCCTTACGGTTTGTCCCTGTCCTTATAAAAGATTGATTCATACTTCAGAAGTGTCCTTTTCCTATTCCCTGTCCCTAAGCTGCGATTGATTCATACTTCAGAAGTGTCCTTTTCCTATTCCCTGTCCCTAAGCTGCGATTGATTCATACTTGTCTCTAAGCAGCTTAGAGAATGTCCTTAAGCAGCCATAAGGACTGTCCCTATGTCCCTAAGCAATGTTGAACAATGTTCTACTTTATCCCTGTCCCTAAGCCGAATCTAAGAGCAAATAAGGCAAACCTGAAAATGTGCAACCGTCACAACAGGTACAAAATATCTTCCAATCATCCTCTGTAAGAATTCCAAAAAGGGTATATAATACCACGTAAGCTCGGAATTCAAATTTTATTGGTTCTGTGCCTAGTGGGCTAATGGTTACCGACTTACCGACCACTATGTATGTTTTGATGCTGTTAATTTGTTTTTATTATATTTTGTTTTTTTAGAACTCTGGCATGGTAGCGTTGACTGATGCGATGTTGTACCGAGAGTGCATACCGATAAGTAAGTGTACGTTTAGGCTTAGGAATAAGTTTAGTTAGAATTTACTGAACTTTAATTTACTTAAAATATAAGTGGAAAACTTTCGTTTGTAGTTATTTGAAAAAGGAAATGTGATTTCGTTTACTTAGATCAAGAGTACATAATAGTATCTCACTCTTTATAGAAGAAGAGTGAGACACTCTCCTTTCTGCCTGTGTTATAGCGCAGGCAGATGCGCTCGTCATTTCCAGCCCACATGTTGCCGTTTTATGCAACATGTGGGTAGCCAATCAGAAGCGACCTTTGCTTCTGATTGGCTGGACGCCTGCGCACGTCCTCCAATCAGCACGCAGGCGGCCTCACGTGCTCCAATCAGCACACTGGCCGCCATTACAGCCATTTCATTGTTAAAATTTGCCATGATCGGTCGGGTTGGGGGTTTTTTGTTTTTTTGTTCCGTCCGAATCGTATTTTGCTTACATTTTTATCCCCGTTTTCAGGAATTATTGCTAGTATGTGCTGAATATGTTGTTAACTGGTAACTTAAATGTGTTTTTGACAATTTTCAGGCAATAGCACGTGAGGCCGCCTGCGTGCTGATTGGAGGACGTGCACAGGCGTCCAGCCAATCAGAAGCAAAGGTCGCTTCTGATTGGCTACCCACATGTTGCATAAAACGGCAACATGTGGGCTGGAAATGACGAGCGCATCTGCCTGCGCTATAACACAGGCAGAAAGGAGAGTGTCTCACTCTTCTTCTATAAAGAGTGAGACACTATTATGTACTCTTGCTTAGATTTATCTTTATGTTGCTAAATGTTTTACATTCTTTTTATATGTAGTGAATTTATGATAAATTTAAAACTCATTCCGAGAGCATTGTTTTTTAATTTAATATGAGGGATATGAGTGACCCAGATTTCATTTGTTAGCTCCCTCCCAGCAATTTAGGTCTCGGTTAGGTATTGGTTTTTAAGCAGTGGGCAAGTAACAAGAGTACACAACACAAAATGACCTTCTTTATGTACTCTTAATATAAGCAATGCTTACAGAGGTCATAGGTCAAAACCACGTTTAGCAGTATTACCCGGCTTTGCTGTGTTGCACTGGTAGTATTAGCTGTAGTCTTAGTTCTTTAGAATAGTTGAGTATCAAGAATACACGAAGCTGCGTCTGCATAAAGTTAGTGTAATGCCAGAACTTATGCGGTAGATGTGTAAAACAGTGTTGGCTCAGTGCTGCTAGACGCAGTCTAAGGGTCTTATCCAAAAGTGGATTTAACGGATTAGATTTTAATTCATTTTGCTAATAACACAGTACAAAATGAAAATTCCCGCTGAAAATTCGCTTTACGTGGCTTATGTATATACATTATCTCGGCGTGTGCCAAGTTTCAGTAAAGTACGTTCGACTGACGCTGCGTTATTGACGAAAAAAATTTAAATCTAATCCGATAAATCTAATTTTGGATAAGACCCTAGGAGCAACATTTAAATCTATGCAATAATATATTGTGTTGATTTTTTCGTTTCTATTTCCTATTATTAATGAAATCAAGAGTACATAATAAGAAGAGTATGACACTCTTCCTATTATGCCTACGGGCGTGCGTCCAATGCGGAGCGTGAAATAGCCCGTTTATGTACGGTTTTGAGGGGGGGGGTACACCCCCTCAACTGAAGACGGGGTACTGAGTTGAGGGGGGTACCCCCACCCCCTCAGTTGAGCACGGGGTATCAAACTGAATAGGGGGTACCCTCCCCTCAGTTGAGTACGGGGTCTTCAGTTGAGGGGGTCCCCCCTTCAAAACCGTACATAAATGGGCTATTTCGCGCTCCGCATTGGACGCACGCCCGTAGGCATAATAGGAAGAGTGTCATACTCTTCCTATTATGTACTCTTGATGAAATTTATCGTTTTAGACTGAAGTCTGACAAAAAATAGATGCGCCACTTACTTATTTTGGTAGCATGACTTCTGCAACTAGTTGCTGGATTCTTGATAGTCAAAATCTATTCTTTTCGTAACGAAATCACATGTTTCGTTTTCTCATGTGGTGCAACTGTTCTTTGTCAGAGTTTAGTTTTAGCGTCAGACTGGCTTTATGCATTCAGCCCATAAAATATCTGGCTCTTATCTCGTTGTCGGGGTAGTGCTCCTAAAAAATTTAGGTAGTGCAGAAAACCTGTCGATCGTGACATGTCATGGACATAGATACGTAATTACGTGCAGTTTATTGATTATATTAAAAATTACGCTAATAATATGGGCCAGGCATAATATACTGAAGTCTGACCAAAAATTGTTGAATCCTGTGAGAAAACCGCGGACGTTTTTGTGACCAGTCGCTGTACTCTTGATGCTTGCAATTCGTTCTTTTCCTGAAGAAAATGAAATAGCTTGTTTTTTATCTTCGGGTCCAGCAATTCTTGGTCAGACTTTAGTTTACTCAGTAAATAAAAAACTGTCAAAAACAAAAAAAAAGCATTTTTGTGGCAGTCAGTCAAAAACTGTGTTTTGCTTAGGCGCATGCTCAGTCACAACAAATTGAATTGTCACTTTCAGTTTTTTGCCTTCGTGTACTCTTGAGGGTTGGGTAAACGTTGCTAGCTTGTGTACCAAGAGTTCATATATTTTGTGTCACTATATACTGTTGAAGTGACCCTAGTAGTGGAGTTTACTAATATTCTGTATATACCGGTCAGAATCACCGACACCTGATTAATTAACCCCTGGTTGATTAACGTTTTTAAACTACGAATGTACTCTTGATAGTTGACACGTACTTCATCTAAAGCCCAGTTCATAGTTGTCCTTAAGGACACAGGAAGAGGGACACATGACAAACTTTTGTCGGCTGCTGTGAAGAAGTGACACAAGCGTTTCTGCTAATTTTCTGCATATAATCTTCAAGTGACACCATGTGAACAGTTGGCTTATTTAACTAGGTAGTTTATTTGGACAAAACGATAGGGACAAGGACAAGCTCAAGTATGAGCCGGACCTAGCGACAGAAATTTAACCGTAACTTCGCAATTTTGAATTGATCTAAGTTTGTTGAGCTGGGGGCTTTTAGGCGTTTTTTAAAAATTTTGGTGTGCTTCTTAGTCTTATGTAAATGAAAGACTTACCTTCTGAAATACACTCGAAAAATTTCTCCAAAAACTCTTTTGTCGTAGTATAAAGGCAGATTTGAAAATTGATCATTTATAACTGTGTTTGTAAAATCCACCAATAAAGTACTTAGCACCTTCTGATAGATGTAGTTTTGGGAAATCATATGTTTTATCCGCTTGTTGAAGAGCTAACCATAAATATATATATAATGTAGACTAATATAGTTTCAGAGTTTATTATTTTGTGTATATCAACAGTTTTTTTATGATTTGGCATATATATGTACAGCTGATTCGATTAGATTTTTATGATTTGCGAAACGGCTCTACGACCTTTAAGTACAAATGAATAGATCTTAAATTAAAATTGGTTGTATACGATACTTTGGGATAATTGGGTACGAATTTTATAAGTACATAGTTGTATAATATGTATGCATATGTTTGTACCTGAGCATTCTCCATAATTGCTTTGTTGTGTCACTATAATACGTACATATGTACGCAGATGTCAGTATATTATGTATATTCTACTGAAAAAATTCTGCACTGAGTTGAATCCAAAGTTATAACTACATATCATCGTGATTCTCAGAGCCCATTCCTACATCAGACTAAACTAGTTTATTTTAGTCGGACTAAACGGTTTATGGTTACAACTTAAAAACGTCATTCCAAAATCTCCAGACTAATCAGACCCAACCTTTAGCTCTCTGGGGGTAGTTTCAGAAGCTTTACATAAGTCTTCACATAAAGTCTTACATAGGTTAAATTGAATTTATGGGAGAACTTATAAGAAGGTTACGAGAAATACATAAAGTGTTTCAGATATTTTCACATAACCTTCCCAGACTGATTTTGCTTTTTAGACAGAATGCTTTTTAGACAGACTGATGCGGACTTATAGTCATCCTGCTAGTCATTGTCAGTTCGTCGTATCTAGTTCCACCATACAAGTAACGGGGTCAAATTTTGGGGGGGCCTCTCCGGCCAAATTTTGGGGATCCTCCCCCTTGATCCACCAAAAATACCCTAAATTTTGCGAAATGTTGTAAAATTTTCGCAAAAAAGTGCCATTTTTACTAAATTTTACCCGAAGTTTGGGGAGCCTCCCCCCCGGCCCCTCGATTTGGGGGGGAGTCCCCCCATCCCACCCCTCATGGTGTATGGTTTCCACAGTGACGTAGTTTTGCAGACGAGGAGTCAGAGTACGTCGACATGTTGGGCGGAGCAGCCGCGGGCGGAGACAATGGCATGATTGTCGATGAAGCCGTAGCCGAGTCCGGAGGGGACGGTGGTGACGCGTCCGTGCGTCAAGGAGGGGGGCCCGTGGCCGTGACAGTCCGAAAAGAGTTCCCTGAGACGTGGATTTGGAGTCAACAGCTGACGGGGTAACGTGGACTCGTCGTCTGTCTTGTGCTCGTCCCCTGTCATGTCTTGTTTTTTCGTTGTCGAAAAAACGGGTAACGTTTTTTCGCTAACGTGATTGTTTTTTTCCGTTGTTCTCGTCCTTGTTTTTTCGCGAACTTGATTGGTTTTTTCGTTTGTTTGATTAAGTTTTGTCTTCGGAATTCGTTCTGTAGTGGTGTTTTTCGCGTGGAATTGCGTTTTTGTCGTCGTTGTCTGTGGTGTTTGTGGAATTTCTCTTTTCCTGGCTTGCGGAGTCATCACGTTTGCTCTTGTCACTTGAGTTTCTGAAAAGCACGTTGTTTCATCATCCCAAAGACATTTTTTAGTTTTTCGCAAACTAGTGTGCATGTTTTTCCTAGACATTTATTTAGTATGTCGACTTGTAACCTTTTTAGTTGTTGTCAGAAGTCTATTTTTGCTGGGTCAGTACGAATTCAATTTGAGATCGATCTATCTACTGTAGCTTCAAGTAAAAAAACGATAACGATAACGCTTAGCTTGGAGACGTAACACCATATCTCGTCTACAATTTTTATAATTGCGCTACAGGTGCAGAACATGCAGGCACTTAATAGCTAAAGATCAAACACGAAGCGGCCTTCAATTTTTTTAATTTAATTTTTTTTAATTTTCGGGGTTGATCCGGCTCTGATAATTTTGGAGTCTGTAAATTTTTAAAACCCATATACCAAATTTTTGGCACATTTTAAGAAGCATTTTTTCGAAGTTTTCAGACCAGACCTAAATTTTTGAGACCCACTGTCCGGTGTTTGACTTACTGAGTGGGGGGCTTTCTACATCGATACATGTGTGGATGCAGTGAACTGACTCATCAATTTATGTAAATTAAACTCATTCCGTATTTTCGTTCAATCCTGTTTTTGCATAAGATCCTGAGCTCTGTTCAATTGGTAACAACAGTCTGGCTTGCAGTACGAAACTCATCAGTTAACAACATGTTACGTTCTAGCGGTTTCGGTTCGGAATCAAGCTTTTTTATCCTAGCGCCCCCGCTTTGTTGAGGGTATTTCGTGTGAAAAATTGGGTCATTTGGCCACGTATTTTTCTTGAAATTGCTCAAGGACAAAACAATAGGGACAAGAACAAGGACAAGTAATGAACCGGGTTTATCACTGCAGCAGGAACCGAATACGAGTATGCTGAGTTGGAGGCTGCCGATTTTGATGGAGCAGTGCCCCTCATGGCCCAAGCCCGCCCGGCGTCTGTAGACGAAGCGGCACCGGGAGGAGCGGCACCGGAACCGGGTCAAAAGGTCACCGTCCGATCTGATTTCCCTGAAAGCTGGATCTGGGTCGACGATTATGCGGGGTAGATTTCAAGGCGATCGCTTTCGCTTTTTTGTTTGTTCCAGGGACGGTGGGGGTACCGTTTTTTTACTTTTTTTCACTTTTCGCACTCCGGTTTAGGATCTGTAATACAATCCGCCGTTGCTTCACTAATTTTTTTTATTTATTTTGTGGTATGTCTTGTTGAGTTTTTGTTCTCTAGATGTTGATATTTTTTTAGCTTTTCATTTAAATATAAAAATATTCACCTTTTAGCTTGATTTTTTTGTATTTTTTCTTGACTATAAACTATATACAGACGCGCTTTTGGTTTATTTTTTAAATTGCATATATACATATTTATTTTTGCATTTCATACATTGACGTCTCTTTAGCTTTAACCGAGGTCACGTGACTACATTTCTTTACATTTCTAATAGAATAGAAGATAAGCAAAGCAGTCGTAGAGCCTTTCTATGGTATATAGTTTAAGCTTGCCATTGGTTAAGTTTGGTATTCGGCTAGTTAGCATTGGTCCACCTGTAAGAAAGATTTTTAGTATTCACCTTTTGGAAAACTGCACCTATAGAACACTCATTCTTCACTGAATTGTCAATTCTCTTGTCGTGCTTCGTGGTTGTTTTATTGTCAGTAGCTTTGAACTAAAACCATGGTTTGGGCGTGTTGCAGATTCTGTCTGAAATTGATTGTATGGTCATCATCATTACGAATACAGGCAAAATATTGACAGACTCGTATATATATTTATTGGTGGAATGGGGGGAGGGGGTAATACCGCCAAAAATTGATGCCATGGTGGGGAAGATATGAGTAAAAGTTGGTAAAACGGTAGTTTTTTTGAAACTTCTATATTTATGGTAGGTTTTTTTTGCTCGATCAGGGGACCAAACTCCTCAAAATTGGCCAGAGGGACCCTCCCAAATTTTGGATTCCGTTACAAGTATTATAAGGAAAAACCACTACAGCTGTGTAGAGAGTTGAATAGATTTATAGACGTGGAGCGTCCCTCAAACCTCTAAACCCCTGTTCACATTTGGCCTGATTGTCACAGAATTACATACATATATACTTAGGGACAAAACGCCAAAAACAAGAATAAGAACAAGCATTGACCTACATAGCTTAATTGACAAAAAACTTCACTCCATTGTTCGAAAAACTGCACAAATGCGCCATAAAACATAAAATTATAAAATAAAAAAAATAAAAAAAATGGGAGAGCATATAGACTTTGCTGAAGCATTGTGTGTCTAAACAGAAATGTTCTGTTCACCCAACTCTGCCAAGTGGCTAATCTTTGCGACAGATCCGTATTTGGAATATGAAGAATTTGCGGTGGCGGATGGAGAAGCCGGACCTGCGGGTCCTGCTCCGGAAGGGGCTGGGGGTGGTTTCGGCGGCGGAGGTGGGGGCGGGGGTGGGGCACCGGAAACTGTCACCGTTCGATCCGACTTTCCTGAAAGTTGGATTTGGGCCGATGATTATGCCGGGTAATGACTGACCCAATAGATGCACTGGGGGGGGGGGTATGGGGACTCCTTCTAACCTTGCCCCCCATAACTCAAGGCTGGGTTCCCACTAGGCAGAAATAAGAAGCCAGGCTTGCGAAGAGATAGAAACAAAAATTAGGGTCAAAGATAAGAAGTAAAACTAGTTTATGTATAACAGAAGCTTATTTTGACTTTTTTTAGAATTTTTGTAATGGAAACTCACACCTATTTTTGAAGCAGGCCCAGGCGTTGCTGTTTTTTCGTTATTTCTTATTTTAGTCTAGTGGAAACTGGGACTTGGCCCAACTCCTTTGATACCATCAATCAAAAACGACAGATCATCAATATTTATGCCCACATGGTATTAATCTAGGAATCCCCATAGCCCCCCATGTTGGGGCAGTTTTATTCGACTGGCCCTGGGTCTGTGCGTTTATGCTCTGTCCTCATGTAATTGCTCTGTCGCACAGCTTCGTTGTTCGTACGCTCAAAGCTAGGCTTATTGCTAATGTTCAAGTAGTATCTATATTCTTTATTAATCCTTCTTGATTTCAGCACTTCGTGTCATTTCACATGGGTGTTCTGGTAGATATTTTTGTATTTTGAGGGCCGTGGGAATTTATTAAGCTTTTTACTTATATCTTTACAATACTTGAATAATTTTATAGCTAGTGCTTATTTGTTTGTTTTTTATCTTGCTTTTGTGTTTTTTGTCGCACCTATGTACAGCAAGTGTTCTGGTCTTATGATGACAGTATCAGTGCTTGACTTTCATTTTTACGTGTGGGATATCTATAGGTATACTTTGAGTGTCCAGGGACTGGTCCAGGGCCACCGTGAACAGGACCCTGTTTATTGGTGCTTAAGAGAGAGTGTCTATACTTGGTTTGAATCTTTCAAGAATAATCTTTTTATCGCACTTTCTCTATTTTTTACTTTTTAACATTTTAACTTTTTATCCAGCGTCATGAATATTTTCGCAGTTATCTTTAGTATCATTTTTTTAAATTATGGTCCGAAGCATGTTTATTTCTAGTTTCATGTGTCAACGTGCCAGTCAAACTAACTGTATCAAAATATTTTTCTTAAAACTATTTTATTACATAATAAACACTTAAAAGTCTTAAAGTTAACCATATTTATGAACGTTTAGGTTTTCCTTCACAAAATATATAACTAAATAAGATAACATAAAATATATAGTTCGTGTAACGTTGGTCACATTCGCTGTTACTATGTAACGCAGCAGTCTATTCCAAAACTGTATATAGGTAAATGAAAATCACAATTATGTTGGTCGGTAACAGAGGCTCTTGCGGTCTCTGTGTGTCGAAAAGGGAGCCCCCCTTTATGATGTGATCTCGTTAGGAACGATACCCCTGTTTGCCCAATCATTAACAGAGATGAGCACCGCACCCCACGACTGGATCAGCCGGACTTTACGCCCAGGGTCGCCTTTATATACCTTTGTATCATGCAACAGCTACTAATGTAATCTGCTGGCCTTAGTGATCTAAGTCTGATTTAGTTGATTATGACTTGTTGCCAGCAAGCTTGAATGGCATTGCAGAAGAGGCGGTTGACGCAGAAGCCGTCGGGTTTTTCGGAATGGGAGGAGATAAGGACTTAGCAGCGACTGTGACGGTTCGGTCGGACTTCCCCGAAATATGGATCTGGACCGAATCCATCGTCCGGTAATCGGTTTCTTCTCTTTTTTTCGCTCAATGTCGAGAAGTAGCTAATTTTCTACGTTGCTTCGGAGCTGGTGCTTTTATGTCCTCACTATTTCGATTTGTCAGAAGTTTTTCGGTTCCGAATGTTTGGCCTTCCATTGGCCATTTCGCTTTCATAAACGTTCATCCGTGACTTCGACTATAGTGGAAAGATGAATGAAAGGAAACGGCAAGTGGAGTCTTGGCATTTGGCCGTGATCTTTATATTTTTATTAATATTTTTTTTATTTATTTTTTGATTTATTTTGATTTTGAGGGAATAAAAGTTATATTCAGGCCAAGCCTAAGAATGGAATAAGAAATTACGAAATTAGAAATTGGAATTTAATCTTGAGTCTGAATTTTGATTGGTCAGCTTAATGTTGGAAACTTTGTGTGATGTACGGAGCTTTTGGTGGCAGCTTTGATGTGTGATTGGGCTACTTACTAACAAAATAATTAAGCGTTGGTTTTATTGGACCTACACACACAACTGATTCCATGGTTTTGAAACTTTCATTACATGAAAGAGAATCTTGAAATTATTCTACCTAAAAATTTAGTTTCCGTCTTAATCGGTTTACGTCGGCTCAGCTTAGGAAAAAAAGGGAATTGGCTTCTCGAAATTATGGTGTACATGTAACGGGGTTACACGCCCATTCTTAATTAGATTAATCCAAGTAATAATTAATTAATTTTATACATTTGCAGTTTTTGCTTTGATTTATGAGACTAGTCTTGCGTTTAGAAAGTACCTTTAGCTCAAGTTGAACTATCGTGGGTGGGGGTAGGGGGTTGCTTCTCTCGCCTACCCATCCAATGCCACACAGTGCGTTTCAGCTGATTATTATCCAGAATATGCTGAATATGAAGTTGCCGAAACGCAAGTTTTTACATCCGTGGCCCCCATTCGCGCTACCGAGAGCGGGGATGACTTGGATTATCCGGCCGATGCTGATTATGCAGTTGAGGGTTTTAGCGGCGGAGGAAATGGCGGTGTCGATCCCCCTCCGCTCACAATTCGATCTGACTTTCCTGAGAGCTGGATTTGGCTGGATGGTCTCGTTGGGTAAAGCAACTAACCAGAATTTGCCCTTGGCCCTGTCCTTACGTCCTTATGGACAAGTTTGAACCAAGCTTTACATACATTGGTATCATGGTCTTTTAAGACAGATGTCTTTTTGTAAAAAAAGAGTCACCATGACAAAAAAACTAGTAAAAATGCATAGAGCTGCGTTTTTACTTTGCTTTACTATCAGCTTCTCTTGACCTCACTTAAGCACCAGATCTAATATTTAAGTCCAGATTTGATGTCACGTAATTCCAAGATAGTCTAAATTTTATGTTGCGTTATCGGTTGAGGTAATAACATCTTGCTGCTTCTTATTAAACTAACACAGTTCGGGTTCCGTGCTTTTGCTTTCCTAACTTTCGCCCAAGTTGGATCAACTACATAGCACTCACATTCCTGCGATGAGAAACATTCTATTACACACACACGCCTACACACATACACAGGACACACACATGCCCACCCCCACACACATACACACACAGATACACACAAATCGTTAGCAGCTCAGAGCATCTGGAATTTGGGGGTATAGAAAACCGAAGGTGCTGAGCGTTACAGGACCAAAATTTTCTACGATTTCCATAAGTGTTGTGTTTTGTTCTAAACTTGGGGGGGTCCTACTGTGTTCAGTGTGCCCACCGATCCTGGCAGATGGTTGACCTACCACGGCCCCCTCCGCAAAAAACATAAGCTGACCAAGTTTGGCGCCACCTACTTTTTATCAGCTTTTCGCTGTCTTTTGAGGCAACTCCCGATTCCCAGAGCGCCCCCTTAAGTTTAGCGAAAAATTTCAGCGAAAAGGTGATGACGGAGGTATTTGTAGTAAATGCTGTGGAGCAAAGAGTGGACGATGGCGGCTTTGCAGTTTTGGCTGGCGGCATGGATGGGGGAGTTGTCCCCGAGGAAGCCCCCTCGCCCCAGACAGTCACTGTGCGCTCTGACTTCCCCGAAACTTGGATCTGGACTGACGGTTATGCGGGGTAATCGGGTGGAGACTAGACTATGCTTATGCATTAATCGTTGAAAGGGTTTGGGTCAATTGTTGGGCGTATTTTGGGTTTTGCTTTTATGCGTGGTTGCATATTGAACTATGCTATTGAGTATTGACGAGAGTTTCCGATTTTTGTGTACCGAAAGCATATATATACTGATGTAAGATATTAAATAAATATCGACAATGATAACTTATCGTTTTTTGAGTTGGTGTGAATCCAAAAACAGTTCACTTTTTCATAATTGAAATCTTAATTACTGCAACAAGAGTACATAATAGGGAAGAGTATGACACTCTTCCCTATCGTAGCTAATCGGTCGTAATCGGTCGGAATGATGCTCCGGCCGAAATAGCCCTTTTACGCCTTGACTTCATGGGAGGGATACCCCCTCCTGGTTTCAGCACACTACCAGCTCACCACAGAGTTAATGCTGGTAGTGAGCTGAAACGAGGGGGCCCTGGAGTAAAGACATGTCTTGATTGAGGGGGTTATATAGCACCCCCCCCCCCCTGAAATCAAGGCGTAAAAGGATTATCTCGGCCGGAGCATCGTTCCTGCCTTAGCTAGGATAAGGAAGAGTGTCATACTCTTCCCTATTATGTACTCTTGCTGCGACATAACTGTTACGTTTAAAAACTGGACTCGATAATTTCTGTAGAGTAGGCTTCATTTTTTTACTTTTATTGGTTTAATTACTAGAGACTCGCTCATATGGTTTTTTTATAAAAACTTTTTATAGCCTAGTTTGCCTTTTGACAAGTTTCTAGGACAATGAATTTTTTACTTTTACACCTTAGTGTTGTACCTTAATTTAAAGCACAGTTTTTTTGACACAGCTGAAGGTTTTATTTTTAAATTAAATATCACTTGTCCATCATATGCTGCAGTTTTTGAGACTAACACTTTTGCTTTTTGTGTTTTTTAAAGCTGTAGACTTGTGTGTCACTGATACTTTTGTTTGAATCCGATTTTACTTCTGCTCATTTAGTTTCTACAACCGCCTATCCATGGAATATAGTGGCCTACTGTCGTTATGATGAAACCTCAGTGTTTTTATAGGCTTCGTTTTGTGGATGAAATTGAACTATTTAAATCTAGTCAGTCCTAAGGAATTACGTAAAACTAAAGGAATTTAATTAAAGACAGAATTTGCGTTAATTGTAAAACTTATATCTAGTTTTATCTGATCGCTGTTAGAAATTGATTGTATGCATTCTGGAATGCCGTTTTGGTGTATACTCTCAGCCGCTGGATTTATTTTAACTCGTTTAGTCCATTCCAATCCTCTACGCGTCTTTTCAACATTCGAACACAATCGGGGGAATGCACAAAAAGGCAGTCTTAGCTCAGTCTTGCTAAACTCAATCTGAGGCCAACATTCTAACCTGTATATGACATACATGTAGAATTTTCCGTTACAATGCTCTAAATTACAGAATTGAACGCCTTAAGTCCGGTTCATACTTGCCCTTAAGGACACGTGGACAGGGACAAGGACAATTTTCGATCAGCTACTGTGAACAATTGACGCAAGCGTTTTGGCTAATTTTTTGCATACGATCTGCAAGAGACCCCAGCAGTAATCAAGCTAAAAGTTGGCTTATTTGGCCAGGCAGTTTTCTTGGAATCGCTTGAGGACAAAACGATAGGGACAAGGATAAGGACGAGTATGAACCGGGCTTGAGGTAGACTTGTTTTAACTTTAGACTGCCTTTATGCCTTCCACTCACTAAGTCTAGTCCGTTTAAGGTGGTAGTAACCATTTCCACGATCTCTTACATTTAGATTTCAGTGGAAGCTTTTTTTGAAGCGACTAGTAAAGTAGTAGCCAAGTAACGACATATAATTTTATGAAACTGGATCAAAATGTAGACAAATAATATATACTTTACTTATTTAATTAAAATGTGCATGTTAAGACTAGCTACCAGTCTACCACGCTGGCTTAGTGTTTTGTAACCCAACGTAGTAGCTAGCCTTAAAGTAACAGTTTCAAAAAATCAAAAACTCACATCACAATTTTGTATAGTGTATGAAAAATATTACGTCTTTGCTGTGAATTAAAAAATCTTTACAAAAACATGCTTCAAAGTCATATTGTCGAAATCGTTACTACCACCTCAATCCGGCAAAAAAATATACATACGCGTCAGGAGCAGAGATGCACGGGGTGAATCGGCGGGGGGGGGGGGTGCCCGACCCCTAGCGGAAGGGGGGGTGGTCCCTAGTTTTGGCCATTTTTCGGCGACAGCCGAAAAATTTTCAGAATTTTCCGATTTTCAACTCATTTTTTTCGCCGCAGGCGAAAATTTTTTGCAATTTTTCAACTTTTTACGCACTTTTGGGGCACTTTCTTGGCTATCAGAGGGGGGGGGTGAGGGGTTGAGGGGGGGTGCCGGATGTCTGAGGGGGGATGCCGACCCCCCTCAGGGGGGGTCGATACCCCCCCTGCCCCCCCCTATGTGCATCTATGGTCAGGAGTCAGAGTTAAGACTAGTTTGCCAAGTGTTGGCTGATTTCAGTGCCGTACCGATTGTCAGGGGCAGTGGCTATAAATGATGAGTCAGCGCCCCTGGTGGCGCCCACAACGGCACCTAGCGCCCCGCCGAACCAGAAATCTGTAATTGTCCGCAGAGATTTCGCCGAAACCTGGATTTGGACAGATGGTTTTGTTGGGTAAAAAAACGTTGCTGCAGTGGTCTTTATCTTCGAAATTGGTTGAGGTTCTTCTGGGCATGGGTTCCAGCAGAGAAATGAGAAATATAGGATTTTCTGGTCGGGGGAAGGTGATCCTTGTTTCTATTGTTTTGAGGGATTGGGGTCCTTTATCAGTGTATCGCATGATTTTGCAGTTGTATTTCCTATCTTTAGTTTTTTTCGGTGCAGAGTTTTGTCTTTTCCTTCAGATCTTTCCATTGGTGCTTTTTTTGAAAATTCGTTTTCGTGTTGGTATCTTCCATTTTCTCTTGAATTTATCTTCAATGGTTTGATATGGACTATTCTGGGGAATACTTGGTGACAATATTGTTCACTATTTGTGTCTCTGCTGTCAGGCTATCGTACGAATTCCTAAGGGTTTGCATTTTTCCATAATTTCTACTTCTTGTCCGGAATGAAATCATGACTGAATTGGGTTATCTGTCCGTCTGTTTTACGATTTAGTCACAGTGGCGGCAATAGTTGGACTAATTATTGTAGTTGGTTGCAAGACTGTAAAGGCAATTATGACTCTATGGAAGTGGCTGTGCCACTAACGCAATGTGACATACCATAAGAAAGATCAAATAGCAAAAGCGTAAACGTTTTCAGGTACATATACATGTCGAAATGGGGGTACTTAGTCATTTTTCTGCACAGATTCTAACTCTATAAACATCCTAAATTGCAAATATATGGAATAATTTTCACCCCTGAATTTGTCCACTTCTAGGATACACAAAAATCGGTAGCAGACGTCGCTATCGTCCGAAAACATTGTCGAAATCAGGTCAATCGTTGGACGCGAAATCACTGCGAATCGAACTGGCTGAGTCAATGAATGAGATGAACGAGGAAAAGAGAATTGTGCGGACGCGAACCGACTTTCCTGAAAGTTGGATTTGGACCGATTCTATGACTGGGTAGAGTTGACTGACCTAATTTGGTGTTGGGTGAAGAGTGACTGGTTCGCAGATGCACTAGGGGGTGATCAGAAATGTCACCACAAAAATTGTGGGGACCCCTTCTTTTCTGACAGCCCCACTTCGTTGTACCGTCGCAATTCTTACTTTTTTGGCCAAAAAGCATCGATTTTGGCATTTTTTGGCCAAATTGGGAGTGAAAATAGCTTAAATTTTATCGGAATTACGAAGTTTCAAGTGCCGAGTGCAAAATTACTAGTTTAAATGCCAAAATTCGTTTCATCAACAGACTGGTTGGACATATTCTGAGCAACTGCGGAACCAGTTCACGTGAATCTCTGCTTGTGATTCCTTATCATCCTTTGACCCGACTGACTTATATATGATAACAACTCTCCAATAACCAATATCCGTAATATTATTAAAACAGAAGTTGCTACTTACACAATAATCTAACCAACATTGTCTCGTTGCCTGTCCACTAACAAATGTTGAAATGGTTGGCTGATGGGGACAACAAAGAAAGTTGACAATGCATGTTGTAAACGTTAGGTTTCAACATGGTATCGACTTCCTATGCGTTATGCGCGGTACCGATTAGAAGTAAATTAGTAAATGAAGTGAGGAATGAAAAAATAAGTATATAGGTAAAATAAGTATATAAGTAAAATTAAGTATAAGTAAGTACCTAACCATCGTTCACACAGCATAAATAGCGAGTTTAAGCATTTATATACCTACCCTCATACAGTCTATAATGTAATTAAGTTTCCTACTAAAACGTTTGTCCATGAGCTGCATGAGGAAATGTGAAAATGCGCGTTTCTCCGTCCGCAGTGCCTACCCCCTCCATCGTTGTCCGTTTCAGACAATCTGTTGATGTCTAAAGCTAGTTTTGCGGGGGGCGTCGGGGGTGGCCGGTTGGAGAGCGTGGCAGAGCCCGACGTGCCGCAAGCCCCCTCCGCACAGGTCACCGTAAGGAGAGACTTCCCCGAGTCTTGGATATGGGCTGTGGGCACGGCAGCGTAAGACTACACCACACTATTTGGTCATATAAAGCACATATAAGCACATTACATATACTTGGTGTAATTTATTTTTTACTGTACATATGTTAAAGCTATAATGGACCTTATGTGGAGGCCTTTTTTTCCAATAAGCAATTGGTTTTTTATTATTTGCATGTTTTTGTTACTCATGTGCATGCATTCGCTGTCTGTGTAATTTAGTGCCTTTTTTGCCGCGTTTCCTATTTTGTTATGAATGTTAATGTTTCACGTGATCAAGAAGTTTATAGGCTTGGAAGAAATAAGGATTTAGCCAGTCGGAGTTAAACGAAACAGAACTATTACTAAGTATACTTTTGTTTCTTTCCCACCTAGCTACATTTATTTTTACATCCACCTCATAATAAGTGTCAACAGACATTTCCGGTACTCAAACTCAATGAATGAGGAAGAAGCCAAATAATAAGTGCAAACAAACAAACATTTGCAGATCATAGTGCATTTTCGCAAAAAAACTTTGTAACTTTAGCTTTGAGTTCAAGTCTCCGCGAACGTTGGAACGTCTACCCCTGAAATTTCGAAAAACCCAAGACAAGTCCCTCCAGACTGAGACCCGGTACTACACGTCGACCCTTTCAGTAAAAAAATCATCTGTCGTTGGTCGCTTTATCTTCGACGATCAGAAGCATGCGTCAATGACTGTTTGCATTCCAGCTTGCTCAATAAACTGCGTTGTCTGAGTTGGTTTGTCGCTTGCAAACATTCTCACAGCACAATTTCTGACGAAACCTGTTGGGTTGATGTTGCACCGCTATTACATAGTGACGCTCAACAGTTGCTTTGTCCGAATAGATTGTCACTTGCTTGCCTATTGCAAACGTGGTTCCACCAAAACATGACATTCTCACAACACAGATGGGAATCGAAACCTGTCGTGCTGATGTTTCACTGCTTCTATATAGTGCCGGTCGCCTTCGCTCTGCCCGAAGAAAGGAATACGGTCGAGGATATGAGTGAGTCTGGGAAAACGCAGCAGCGGCCGACCGTCGTGACCGTCAGATCAAACTTTCCTGAATCCTGGATTTGGGCTGATGGTGAAGTAAAGTAGGTTTGGAAGCGTGGCTGAAGAGAGAAAGGGTGTAAGGATAAGTAGCGTCTATATATCTTCGATTTGAAACAGCATTAAAATGCCCAGAAACATAACATCTTTTTACATATACTTTAGTTATTTCGGTATATATTTATCTGTTTTTGCATGCAATTCTAGCAGGCTTTTCTTTTTTCTTATAACATCAGATTTTTCCTTTATTTTAGTTAAGCAGGTACGTATCTATTTTTCGTATTTCATCTAAGAATAGTCATGTTCTGTCTCTTTAATAAGTTAAGTTATCTTAATTTCTTCTGCTCATAGTTCACCTGAATTATATACTTTTTTAATTCAAGTTTGTGCACAATTTTTGTACAGTAGGTATGAAGTCTGGTATGTCCGGGGGTATGTCGCAGAGGAAACAATATATACCAGTAGTCGTGGCCATTTTAGTAGATTTTTTAAGGTTTTTGATTTCGAATTATAATTAATTTTTAATTTTTAACGTTTTTTCGATTTTTAGTTAATTTGACAAGATTAACAGCATTAACATACCTACCTATGTAATTATGCTAACAGCAACAACAACCATAAGTAGTTTGATTAACTTCATCTTAGTTTTAATTTCATTAATACAACTTTTACTTATTATTGCAAGTTATTTAGTTATATAATATAAGTATATATGTAAACAAATCCATCGGTTTTTGAGTAAGCTTTTATTTACATCCTGCTTTTGGCTTTTTTTATTTTTTTTTGCTACGCTTCAACTAAAGTACCCATTACTTCCTTTGTTTCAACTAAAACCTGCAAGCTCATGAACGTGGTTTTGTTTTCTAGAAAAATATCAACTAAATCTGTCAGTTTGTTTCACGACCATCGCATGTATCCGTCATACTCTTCCTATTATGCACTCTTGTTTAACTAAACTGTTAAGAGTAAAGCTGTGGAATGGAACCTGTCAGTGTAATGTTTCGCAGCTTGAATATATGAGCACATGGGCTCCTTTCAGGGCCGCACTGGCGGTCGCGAGGGCGAGGTCGTTGGGGGTCGGGCTGTGGGGGTTTTGCCCGCTGCTTTTCCGGCGGCCCAGTGGCCATTGCTGAAGGCGACCCCCCGCCCCGTCGGGCCGGATCGGTCGCGAGTCAGTCCCGCGAGTCGGCCGCGAAAGTGACGGTCAGAAAGGAATTCCCAGAATCATGGATTTGGGCCGATGGTTTGACAGAGTGCGTCTTGAATTGGTCAAAATTTGAACCTCACTCGAGGCGGCAATCATACATACACTTTGCTGTTGCATGTTCAACTTTTTTAGGAAACTTTTCTGTCATGTTTTTTGGAGGGTTATAAACTAACGCGATGTAGATCGAAAACAGTTTTAGAGTCGACAAAGTTGCTAGTTACAACGTATTTTTTGGAAATTTTGTTCTGTTTTTCAACTCAACCTGAGTTGTTTTTTATGCTGAATTCATTACTTAGTCGCTTTGTATTCTGGACTTACTTGCATATGTAAGTTAGTTGCATAATGTTCTTCGAAAACATTGTTTACCATGGTACATATTATATTTTTCTTCAACTTGTATGCTTTTTTCAAATTCTGTGTTTTAACGGAATTATATTTTCATATGAAATACTATTGCATGCTGCTTATTAGTTTAGGACGCTTTAGGCTGCCCTGTCTTCTATTATATTGCTATGCTTCGCTAAATTAATTCGTAGAACAAATGTAAACGTGGTTTTCCCCTGTAACTTCATCTACTAAACAAGACCTGTCGGGCTGATGTTGCACGACGGTCATTATATATATATATATATATATATATATATATATATATATATATATATATATATATATATATATATATATATATATGTACACAGTCAAGCACTCACATTAAACTTAACGCACGCTTCCGCTTCAAGTTTAGTAACTGATACCATAAAACGACAAAGCATCCAACGAAACCTGTCGAACTGATGGTTCAGGTCAAGTTTATAAACCAACTGGCTCGTTTCAGTGCCCTATTTTCGTGGCGGACCCGGAATGCCGGGACCCGGCGCCCCTGAGGCTTTCGGCGCCGGCGGCCCTCCCCCTCCGGCTCCGGCTCCGGTTGCGGTGGCGAGCCAAGGGGGAGGGCGAGGTGCCGGGGCCGAGACCAAAGTGACGGTCAGAAGTGAATTTCCGGAATCGTGGATTTGGGCCAATGGAGAGACCAAGTGGGTTTGGCAGTCTAACTGGTTCGATAACTCCATCTAGAATCAGCTAAATTCGCTAAAAGACTTTATACGCTTTATACTCTTTTATATGCAAACATTTGAAAATTTCTTGAACTTTCGTTAATCGTTAAGTTTTTTAAGTTTCAGTTTTTAGGTATTCAAGTTTTTAAAGTTTGTCTCAATTTATCTCACTAGTCCACAACCTCTGTTTGAAAGGACAGTCTTTTTTGCAACATTTATGTATTCTATCTTTATCTGATTCTCAGTTCGTTATGTTTCTGCTAAATCTTTTCCCAGTCATTTTACTGAAGGCATTTTGTAATATTTGCTTTGTGCTTGCATACGGTGAATGCATTTTTTAGTTATTTTTTGTTTTAACTATTAACCACTAAGTACTAATTGCACGTATATATATGCCAATAAAAAAATTTATATTGATGATGTTAAATTTAATATGGATTCTTTCGATTATCGAAATATATCGAAAAGAATTTTGATTTTGATGTCTTGATAATTTAAGCAGTTTATTGTAGGAAAAGGCATTATTTGCATTTGAGATAGTCGCAGTAATTTATAAATTGATTTCAGTATTAAATAGTGTTAAAAGTTAATTTGATTAATTAAAAAAATTAAACGGTTGCTTTGTTAACAATATTAAACTTAAGAAGACGAAATTTCAGTGGGTGGAGTAAACAATGATAAGCATCTTGCATTGATCAATGTCAGTTTTGAGAATATTTTAAACTTTTTTAAATTAAAAAAAAACTTTTAAAAAAATTATAAAAAATGAGATTTTCAGAGCCGACGGAACGATGGTTTACAAAGCCAAGGTTCCGGACACAATCACGTCGTGGGTGGCCTCGGCCTTCGCCATCAGTGATAACACTGGCCTGGGGGTCATGGAGGAACCAAAGGAGGTCAGTTCCCAGCGGAGATGTGGGAAATTAAGCCCCATTCATACTTGTCCTTAAGAAGATGAAGAAAGGCAGAAGGACCATATTTGGTTAGTTAGCCTATTGTAAAGCGTTGACAGAAGTGTGTTGTCTATTTTTTGCATACAAACACGACATGCGTGCAACCTTCTTTGTGCAAATTTGGCTTTTTTGGCTGCATAGTTATCTCAGAACTGCAAAAGGACAAAACAATAGGGACAATAATAAGGACGAGTATGAACCGGGCTTTAGGGTTTAAGCCAATCTGATTGGTCCTTCGGTCAGCCACACTGAATTCTGATTGGCTGTGTCAATTCAAAGAACAAAACAACGCAGTTTCATTTCCGGGTCTAACGCTAGACTTTTTAACAGATGAGTATAGGGGAATAATTGACGCGATTTGGTTTATAATTTGATACGCTTGGAGATTGTTCAACGGCTATTTATGGTCTAAAACTTAAATCCTAGGTTTCTAATCAAGCTGAGTTTATTGGCATAGTTGTAATACCTGATTAATTTGCTAATATGTTTATTTTTAGCTAACGGTATTCCGCGAGTTCTTCGTGAGTCTGAACCTGCCATATTCCGTGAAACGTGGGGAACACCTGGCATTGCAAGTTCTTGTCTTCAACTACCAAGATTCCGATCAGACTGTAAGATTTATCACTAAATTTGATTAGGTTGATTGATTATTTTGTAGTATCAAGAGTATACTTGATGGATTTACTAAGTCATTTGTATCAAGAGTATAGTTTATTTATTCATTGCATAATTAAGAGGAATACAGCTTTCTTTTTTGTAGGCGCTTTTCTTAACTGAAAAGTGTGACCCAACTTGTTGGTACAGTTTGAAAGTCTGAATCCACTTTTTATTAACTTTTGTTTGTTTTTTTCAGGTGACAGTGCGTTTGGAACACAACGAGGACAGTGGATTTGATTTCGTCAAAAAACAGGACGGAAAGGGAGGAAAAGACCAGAAAAACTACAACGTTCGAGTCGTTAAGGTAGCCACTTTTCTAATAAGTTATTTAAAAAAGTTAGTTGATCAGTTTTGTTGTTATAATTCAAGTTTGTTATCAATCAAGTTATGTGTTCTATTGAGCTCCGTTGCACAGAAAACCTATTGTAATAGGCTGAATTCCCATAAGTGCAATAGCCTGAGTTCAATAAACCAGCGTGCTATTCATATGTGTTTGTGGTTGGCACCACATTAGTGCTGTCTGCCCCCTATTGGCGCGAACTCTTGGCCCAGACTGATTCATTTGTTTATATATTTCTAGGTGGCCAGCCAGTCGTCCGAGTCGGTCACCTTCCCGATCATCCCGAACACGGTGGGCGACGTCACGCTGCTGGTCAAGGCCTTCGCGGAGACGGCCACCGACGGCGTAGAAATGCCCCTCAAGGTTGAGGTAGGGGGATTTCACAACTGGCTGCCTGTATTCAGACTAAATTTTTTCGAAATTTTTCAACGAAAAAACTATTTCGGCAATTTTTTGGTCAAATCAGCTATTTTTTCAGATCGAAGAAAGTGCGTCACGGGACGCACATGGCCAAAAAATGTGCGAAATTTCATGAACAAAAGTTTTCGACTTTTTGACAAAAGCGAAACTGTTTGACGCTAAAATACACTGGACTAGACATAATCATTAATCGTTAGTTATTATTTGTCTGCTATAAATAGACCGGCGTTCGCCAACTATACAAACGTTTCCGATTGGAAAAACGTTATCCAGCATTTGGCCTTGCTCAAATTTAACAGTAATCTCAGTAATTGTGTGTCTCACAGTTTGGCTTAGACTGAGTATAAGTTGAACACTTGTGGCTTACAGCCGCATAACTGACTCTGTTTAGCCGCTAGTAACCAGTTCACTAAGCCATTTTTCTACAAAACTGATCGATCTTCGTTTCAGGCTGAGGGAGTGAAACTGTACTTCAACCAGCCGCTGGTGATCGACCTTTCACCCGAGGGGGGCGAGGGGTCAGGGGTCTTCAAGAAGTCCATCACCATGACCCCACCACAGGGCGTGGACGTTATTCCCAACTCTGAATATGCTGAGTTCTCCGTCATTGGTAAGACTAGGGTCGTCTGATTGAAGTTTGGAAAGAAAAATGAGTGGCAACCTAACGAAGCGCATTGTATTTAAACTGGCAGCAGAATCAAATATCTTGAGCTTGCGTCTGCTGAGGAACGAATTTGCGAACGATGATATTGTGGCCCGTAAAGTGGGTCTTATTTTATTATATAAAAGATATAAAAAGCTAAAAAACGAAAATGAAATACATATTGAGTGGTATTTCAACCCTGAACTCCCGTTTTCATGGCTGTCCACCGCGCTGGGGAGTAATTCAGGCCTGTTCGGTAGTTAAAGGGATTAGTGACAGCTCAGCATTGGCCCAGTAGCACAAATGGTTAGAGCGCTGGTCTGCCCATCCAGAGGCGGGTGACCCTTTCTATGATTTTGTTTTAGGCGACATCATGGGCCCGGTGCTGAACAACATCGAGAACCTGGTGCGCATGCCCTACGGCTGTGGCGAGCAGAACATGCTTGGATTTGTGCCCAACATCGTGGTCCGGAAATACCTGGAAGCCACCAACCGCATCTCCGACAAAATTGTGGCAAAAACTGACAAATTCATGGAAGCTGGTATATTTGTATAACATGTTCACATTTTACATTTTCTTTTGATCTTTTTACTTTTAAGAAAACGTTCTAAATGTAATTCAGAGGTGATGCTTTTTACTGTTTCCACTTTACTGAAAACAAGAGCATACCCTAACTTAGCAAGCAAGAAAGAAATGGAGGCGCCGGGAATCGAACTCGGTCCGCTGGCGTCGACATCAAGAATGCTAGCCACTGCACCACAGTCTCCTCTTTTAGGCTACCAACGCCAGCTGCAGTACAAGCGCGAGGACAACAGTTTCAGCGCCTTCGGGAACAGCGACCCGCACGGCTCCACGTGGCTGACTGCCTTCGTGCTGCGCTCATTCAAGCAGGCCAAGCCCTACACATTCATTGATGACCAAATACTACAAGACTCCAGTGCCTTTCTGCTCAGTCAGCAGAAGGAGAACGGGGAGTTTGAAGAGGGTGGCGAGGTGCACCACAAGCAGATGCAGGTAGTCACACAAACAAAGGGACTGTAATTTTATGAAGCTGGATCAAACAGTACACAGATATATTTTATTCATTTTTATTATTACAAAAACTGCTAGTGGTAAGAAGTGACTCATTTTTTCATTGACCTTAAGTAGAGCTCAACTTGTTTCACGTAGGAACACATAGCATTGGTCATTTCTGACACTGCTTAGGGACACTACGACAGGGCTGGGACAAGTATGAACCGGGCCTAGCCAAGCTATCTGTAGTACAGCTCCGTAAGAAGCTGTTGTCAGTGTGAGCAACTAGGATTCTGTCTATTGTATTCATTTATTGTATTTTTCCAGGGCGGTTCTGGCGAAGGGGGTGTTCCACTGACGGCTTACGTGTTGCTGGCTTTGCTGGAGAACGAGGTAAAAATGGACAAACAATAATAGACAAATTGTGCTTACGGGCTAGTGGTACTATATAGACAACTTATGATAGGGTCAACTATATAACGGTAAAAGACAAAAGTGTGCTTACTGATAGAAAAAACTCAGGTTGTGCTTACGGACATATTCTAATAGACAAGTTGTGCTTACTGTCAAATAATGGTAAAAGACAAGTTGTGTTCGTGGAAAATTGGTAACGAACAAAGTTCTGCTTGCGGACAAGTGCTAAGTAGTAACCAAATTGTGCTTACGGACAAGTATATACTGTTATGCTGAGTTAGTTGAATTACGAATCAGAATAGAGTCACATGATTAATTGAATGAATTCCTTGGTGCCATTTCAGCAGCCGAATCAGGACGCGCTGAACTACATCGAGCAAGCTGTGGAGGAAATGTCGTCGGACCCGTACGCTCTGGCCATCGTGGCCTACGCCTTGCAGCTGGCCGATAGTCCCAAAAAGGACAAGGCGCTCCAGGAGCTGGAAAAACATGCCATCTTTAAGGGTCAGCTTGCTGATGTTCACTAAAGTCTGACCAAAAAGTGATGGGCCCTGAGACAAAAGGAAACACGCGATTTCTTTACGAAAAGAATAAATTGCAAGCATCAAAGCATCAAGAGTACACCGAGTAGTCACAGAAATCACGCCACCTGTTTTATCTGTCTGACCAAAAAATGCTGAACACTCAGGCAAAACAGGCGGCGGGATTTTAGCATTTACCTACTTGCTGTACTCTAGATGGCTGAAATTAGTGCGCTGAGACAAAACAGGTGGCGAGACTCTAACAGTTACTCGCTGTACTCTTGATGGTTGAAATTCGTTCTTTTGGCAATGAAATCCCAGACTTTAGTTCTAAATAGAGTGCTGGTGTATTTGCAGACGGGATGAAGCACTGGGAAGCGAAGGTGGGCGAGGCAAAGTCGGAGGAGGAGAAGCCGTGGTGGTACTCGGGGCCGCGCCCGGTGGACGTGGAGATGACCTCGTACGCCCTGATGACCTACGTGGCTCGCGGACAGGTCTCGGAGGCCCTGCCCATCGTCCGCTGGCTCTCCAGTCAGCGAAACGAAAACGGGGGGTTCAGCAGCACTCAGGTATAGCCGTTGGTTGGCTATGGATGAGGCTTAGGAATGGCTGAGGGGGGGCAGCTTTTTGTCTGGTCTTTTGAGAATGACATAGCTATAGTCTTGTAGCGTTTCTAAAACGTCTCTATAGGATCCAATATACGAACTTAATTTAGGATCGTTACTAGGGATGGGACCGAAAAAAATTTCACCGAATACCGAATATTCGGTTTTTCGTTTTCGGCCGAAAACCGAATACCGAATACAGAATAGTTGTCAAGTATAAGTTAGCGAATGTTTTCTCAGGTTTTGAAGATGCAGAATATTAAAATACTACGCATAAATAAATATATGCTATGTGAACATTTTTCAAACGTTTGATTTTAATTATTAATGTAAAATGTATCAAAGAATAAGTCGATACTATAGAATCGAAGAATAGTACAGTAAAATGCACAATAAGCACCAGCAAAAAACCACACAACTTTCAGCGACATCTGACCGCAGTTGGATGAGGTATGTACATAGGCATACATGTACACGGGGTCTCGGTCTGGGGGCTTGTCCCGACGTTTCGGGGGCTTGAACTGAAAAAACGCAAGAATTTTTTGCTTTAAAAACGGGAATTTTTGCAAAAGTTGGATACTTTGAGCTGTTTTTTCGCTTTTTGCTTAAGCATTTTTACAGCGATCTGGGGCGGCTTTAGAGTTTTCGGACACTTTTTTACACCAAGGAGGGGAGCCTGTCCCGCTGAGTCAAATGTGAGGGGGTCTTGTCCCGGACTCTCTAATCTGGGGGGAAGCTGTCCCTCCCCAGACCCCCACGAACATCTGTGTACAGAGGGTTTGTTCTTTTTCACCCCGGCAGTCAAGGGTCTAGGGTTGTTATAGGTGTATAAAGTATAAAGGCCCAAGTATAAAGGCCATGTACGGGTGCTGGTGGACCGAATCGTAAGAATAAATTTCCAATACGTCTCCAATTGACCAAATTTGACCTTAAAATCTAAAAATTTTCCCAACATTGTGGGACTCTATGGACTCTATATATTTTGTCCAACTCTGTGGGTTACTATTGCTTGTTATTATATTTCATCAAAGCCTATGTATGTATACACAAGTAGATTAAGCTGCATTTGCATGTCCGAATCGTAAGAAAAAATTTCCAATACGTCTCCAATTGACCAAATTTGACCTTAAAATCAAAAATTTTCCAATTTTCTTCTGGAGGCTGCCGTCCCCAAACCCATGCAATTCTGAGGCATTGTGTGTATGTATATATGCCTGAAGTATGCAGCAGCTGCTTGCTTGGGGGCGAGGGGGAAGGGACTGAATCGCAGTTGTAAAAAATGAAATGTCATATCTCATCCCGACTCTATGAAACATTTAAATGGCCGGCTAGAAAAAATTTCCGATACGTCTCCAATTGATCAAATTTGGCCTAAAAAAAATTCTCAAACAAATTGTCCTGGGGGCTGCCGCCCCAGACCCCTGCAACTATGTGGCTTACTATTCATTGCTGCTTCATCTTTCATCAAAGCCTATGCCTTTATGCACGAGTATATTCATTATGCTGAATTTTCATGTGCACGAGTGCCTTATGCTACATTTACTTGTGTACATAAGACACTGTCTTATGTGACGTTTCCATCTTTAATTGTTTTAATTTTTCTTTCGGAAAAAATTTCTGATACATTTCCAGATCACCAAATTCGGCCTAAAAATTGAAAAATTCTCCAATTTCTTTTCTGCGCGGTGCCGCCCCCAGGCCCAGATCCCCTTAGCGATCTTGCATTTGTAATGCAAATCCACTTGTTAAAATTACAAAAAAATGCATTTTAACCCAAAACAGAAAATAGAAGCCATTCATTCCCCTTTTTTTTCTGGGCACCCCCCTCCGGTGATGTCACCTAGAATGTCAATGACGTTAATAACGTAGTGTGTGCACCGATAGAAACACAAAACTTTTACTGTACCACCTGGACGCACTGTCATCGTGTGGGACGCAATTTATTTGAACGGGACGCAAAATGGACGCAGTCTCGGATTTGAAAAAAAAAACCCTGGTGTGAAGTGAGAGTTTTTGAACTGCTTGTAAACTTTCAGCTAAGTCCATGAGAAACGTTAAAAAAAGAAGTCTCAAGGTGCGATAAGACGCCGCACAGTACGGCGTGTCAGAAGCTAGTCTTGCTTGAGAGCAATAAAAACTTTTAAGCATCCATGAAAAATTAACACAAGTATCTGCATTAGCTAATATATATGTACAGCTTTCATGTTTTTTGGGTACATTTCAGTTCGAAGTGTAGTGCTGATTGCAGGATTAATAGAAGTAGTTCTACTTCTAAAGTTCATTGATTTGGAATTTCCTTGATTTCCTAATTATTCGGTATTCGGCCGAAAATTTACTTTTCGGTACCGAATACCGAATACCCGTTTTTCGGCCGAAAACCGAATACCGAATACCGAATTTTCGGTCCATCCCTAATCGTTACAATCGTATGGTTGACACTTTGACAGTTTGACACTGCCTAAACCCATAATTTAGCCATTCATCCATTGTCCACGACCTATTTTGCCATTAACTATTCTCAATTACTAGTTAGTAATCATTCATTTAATTAATTGATTATTAACTGATTTCAGGACACGGTGATCGGAGTGACAGCGCTGGGTGCGTTTGCGGAGGCGGCCTACACCGGCTCGGCAGACATGCAGATTGACGTGCGTCAGGGAGACGTCGCACTGGATGCCAGCGTCAACAACGACAACGCCATTGTTCTGCAGAAAATGAAGGTACACAGGCCTGTGCTCTCGGTAGCCTGGGGAGGGGACTGGAGGGTGTGCTCTTGATAGCGAGGGGACTGGAGGGTGTGCTCTTGGTAGCCTGGGGAGGGTACTGGAGGGTGTGCTCTTGATAGCGAGGGGACTGGAGGGTGTGCTCTTGATAGCGAGGGGACTGGAGGGTGTGCTCTTGATAGCGACGGGACTGGAGGGTGTGCTCTTGATAGCGACGGGACTGAAGGGTGTGCTCTTGATAGCGACGGGACTGGAGGGTGTGCTCTTGATAGCAACGGGACTGGAGGGTGTGCTCTTGATAGCAAGGGATAGAGGAAAGTGTGCTCGTCATAGCTTGAGTAGAGTGTGCTCTTGATAGCGTGGATATCCGTATAGCCTGTGAGCAATGTAATTTGTTTTAGCTGTCGGGCCTTGATAAGGAGGTGGAGATCTCGGCCCGTGGGAGCGGCGTGGCGTTTGCCCAGTGCGCCTGGCACTACAACATCCCCGACCTAGGCGACCTGAAGCCCTTCGACTGCTCCAACGACGTTGTCCAGCCCAGCGACAACCAGCTCGACGTCAACATGTGCTGCAAGTATGTACTCTTGATATCAAGCAATCATGCGTTCTTCTATAAGAGTGAGACACTATCATGCACTCTTGCTGTCAGTCAATCAAGCAAGGCCGACCAGTCACTGTCTTTTTCTATAGAGTTAGACACTATTATGTGTTCTTGTTAGAAGTACTTGTGGCTAATCAGGGTTGCCGCGACAGCGCCCAACCCTAGAATAGGAGAAAAACCACCCAATGCGGATTTTTGAAATTTAATTTTTTAATAACTTAAAATATATGCAAGCGAATGACTTTTAATTTGGTGTGTGTATCCGCCTAGTGGAAGGTTATACGCCTGCAAAATTTCGGAGAGATTGGTGTAGTCTAGCTTGAGATATGAAAAGTTGTCTTTTGCAAACTTGACACTTTCCCTCTTTTTTTTTTCAACAGCTCTACCGGACCGGACGCTTGTAGGGTTGTCATGATTATATCTCGCTTCTAGGAGTTATTTGGGCCCCTGAACACGAATCTGGGGTTAGTTTTTTGCCTATCACCCCCCTGGACCCGCCTATACGGCCCCCTCAGCTCAGGGTACCCCCCCCCCGCCAGGGGGTCCTCAGGGGTCAAATTTTCGAAATTGAGATTTTGATGTTTCTAGGGGTAGTTTGGACCCCTGAACACGAATCCGAGGTTAGTTTTTACCTAGGACCCCCCTGGACCCTCCTACGACCCCCTCAGGGTACCCCCCCTAGGGGGTCCTCACTGGGGGTCAAATTTTCGAAATTGAGATTTTGATGTCGCTAGGGGTAATTTGGTCCCCTGAACACGAATCCGAGGTCCATTTTTGCCTAGAACCCCCATGGACCCCCCTACGACCCCCTCAGGGTACCCCCCTAGGGGGTCCTCAGGAGTCAAAATTTCGAAATTTAGATTTTGATGTTTATAGGGGTAATTTGCCCCCCTAAACACGAATCTGTACTTAGTTTTTGCCTAGGACCCTCGTGGACCCCGCCAAGCCCCCCCTCCTATGGTATATACCAGAGGGCCAAAAGGGTCATTTTTTCCAAATTGAGATTTTGATGTCACTAGGGGTAATTTGGGCCCCTGAACACGAATTCGAAATCCGTTTTCGTCTAGGACCCCCTGAACCCTCCTACAGCCCCCTCAGGGTACCCCCCATAGGGGGTCCTAAGGGGGTCAAAATGGGGCAAATTTTCGAAATTGAGATTTTGATGTCGATAGGGGGTGTCAGTTGATATTGTTTGGTCCGCGTGGTGTGCACTGGTCCACTTTGGTAGCCCTAGCAAAGTGCCAGAAAGGTCAATTTGACAAAATTTTAAAATATTTTCAATTTTTTTGAATAACTGAAAAAGATTAGTTTGAGTTGCCGAACACGAATTTTGACGTCACGTTGACCAAAATTAATGTGCTAACCCAAAATAATGACAAATACGAACAGGCCAATTGTGTACTGTTAGTGGCATTGTAGAAATAAGTATGTAGTGCAGCATACACATGCGCGACTATCACTTTTCAGAATTTATTATTTTCATACAAATATACAATTCAAGTGTCAGCTTCCTGTCGTCAAGTAAAATGGCTGCAGCGGAAAAAGAAATAGGATTATTATAAAAATGCCCTTTCACCAAGGGCAGCAGTGTCAGTAGAATAGGAAAGTTGGCTGATCTTATAGCGGAAAAATGCTAATAAGCTTGTCAAACACCCGGGACAAGTTTTGCAGCCGAAACTCAGGTTGCTAAATGAAGCGGACAAGAGTTGCGTCAGAATAGCAGTCGCCCGACACGTTAGTGCTTTCTGCACCCTATTCGCGCGAATTAATCAGCCATTATCATCATCTGCACTGTTGCCGGAAAAGTGTCATGTGCTTCATTGGTTCTTGATGTTATTTACTAGGCAAGCTACATATATATGTCCTGAAAATCAT